>JAPYZB010012423.1:0-10111 GCA_030522745.1 Eupelmus kiefferi | reverse complement strand
CGGACAAGTAGTCGCGCAGCTTTTGCAATGCAAATTGCGAAACGACGCGAGAGCTCGTGTTTCCAAACTGCCTCTATGTGTACGTCTACTCTTCCTGGCTCTGTGTATCCGTTGGATATAATGGAGACGCGGGCCTATGAAGCTCGGCCCTTGGAAACGTTTAAAAGCTCCACTTTTCGAAGCTCCGGGAGCTTTCAATGCTGGCCGTTTCGTTAATTGCTCGGGGGAGGTAGATTGACACTTTCCGCCCGGACGTGGGTGTGTATCGGAAGTGGGGAAAAAAATTGGACGCACGCGGCGTCAGAAGCGGCGTTTGTAATAGAGGCAATAAAGGCGATGGTTTATTTTTCAAAGTCCGCTGCACGCGCTGTTTCACAAAAGCTCCGGCATGCTTTATTTGGATAATAAATATTCAAGATTTCGCGGTTGAGATTAGCATTGCGTTTTATTTGCGGGGCGAAATGTACTTTCCGGGGATTTTAAAAAATTGAATTTCCATGCGAGGAGTGCGGATTAAATAATTCATTTGCCGGAAAGGAATTTTGTAGGTAGCGGTATCTATTAACGGCGTTGTATGGCTTGCAGCACTTGTTTGTTTTCGAAAAATATGCTATGATTATTATACCGAAAATCGCGGGAACTGTTATACCGAGTTATGTATCTCTGCATTAAAATCCTCAAAAACAGCTATTCAACAATATTACATTTTGCATTAACTTTAAAAATATTTTAAATTCCTATTATAATAACGTTAAGCATATCCGCATAACACCGAGAATAATATTGCAAACATTTCCAGCATCCGCAACTGTATTAAAATTAAAATTACAATCCTTATAAAAAAAAATTCATAGCCCAAATTTCTGAATCGCACAACAATCGTAAAAGCTGCAGACTCGTATTTTTATCAAATCACGCGGACCGAATCGGCATTAAACGAATGGGCAAACATCGATTATTTTTTTCACCATCCAGCCACGCGCTTGCCGAGCGTAACAAGAGTATCAGGACGCGCTCGTCGGGTAATCGAGTGTTGGACCGCTTTCCTGTATATACATGCGCACGTGCGCACGTGCTTGAATATATCGTGCAAAACGACTGATTGGTGCGGATTTAACAAGAATTTTAATTCTGCTATGAGCTCGGCGCTATCGCTGCGACGGAACGAGAGAGTGAGACGCGATATTAATGAATAACGGTGGTTTGGCGTTTATTTTTCATTTGGAAATTCAACAACGTAGCCGATTGGGGGAGCCTGCATTTTTATGCAAATGCCGCGATATAAACAATAGCGCTGAAAAGCAAATATGGATATGAATCGCGCGTGTTATGACCGCCTGGATGCGAGATGATTTTTATAGATTTCTTTTTGTCTCTTTTGGAAGCTTACTCCGTTGCCGAATGGATATTGAATTAACGAGTTTATTTTCGAAATGATAATTACGATGTTTATGTAAGAATTAATTAGGGCTTGATAATTGGACCTATACCGATCTCAGGTTTTAATTACGCGTCTTATAATAACTCGCAAACATAATGACATCCCCGACAATAGCAAAAAAAGTTCGGTAAAATTTTCCTCCAAATATAATTACACCGCGTCGAAAAATGACGCCGGAGAAAGATGGCACAGTCAGATTATGGCCGAGACACGAGGATACATCGCCCGCGGTAGGCGCTAGAAAAGCTCTCTCGCGCTGCTCATTATTTTTTGTCGGATGATCATTAATAAAGTGCCGAGGAAATCTGAGGCGTGCAGCTCAAAAAGAAAGCTCCAGAGATTCGCGGTCGGTTGGGGGGAAAAACTCGTCGAAAAATCCCCGAGTTTATATAGGTATACAGTGGCACCTGGCCGCCTCATATTTCAACTGCTTACTAGTTTTCTCCTAGTGAAATAGAGTTGGCTCTCTCCGCTAGGGTAGGGAAATATCCGCGGTATAGCTAAGTGTGCCTGTCAGTCTGTCTCGATGAGGAGAGACTTTCTGCAAGTTGCAGACGGCGAGTTTGGGGTGACGCGCGGCGATAGCTCGCTTTTCAGACTCGAGGGTCGGGGGGTTTACTGCTTCTTTTTCTCTCTTTTCCCTGGCTCGCGTAAAACTTGAGAAAGCTGACATGTTGACTGTATAAACCATTCCATTTATATGTATGTACACGCAATTTCATCTTATGCACATGTTTTGTAAGTCATTCTAAGCTTTTCATCATTGTAGTTACTTTTTTTTTATTTTTAGACTTAAGCTATAGTTATTAATCTCTGATTATTTATATTATACCAGAGCACATTGTATAATATTATACCGCACTTAAAGTTTTTTAATTAATCCAATCATGTTATGTAAAGTAGACAATGTTCAACCATTATCACACCCTCACTCTCATAATAATGAAAAACAAATCACTCCGAGCTCCTCGGAGAATTTATACCGAAAACTCAGGCCCCCCACTAATAAATTCATTGGCTTCTGTTTTGATAGAAAGCGGATTTGGCGGTTGGATCCATGACCATCAACTACGCCAGGGAGAGCGTAATCGATTTCACAAAGCCCTTCATGAACCTGGGCATCTCCATCCTCTTCAAGGTAAAATAAATCCCGCCCTCAAACTCCAGCCAAAACAAAAGAACAAACCATCCCCTCCAAACTATCCAAAAAAAAGGATCCCACCCAAGTTTGACTCGTTATTCACGCGCAATTAGCCTCTGTTCGAGGCAGTAATACCCCACCCACGCGCGCCGGTTCGAATAAACTTCCTCGGCCGGTTGTGGACATGAGAGAGCGACCTGACCGCGTTATACGAGCCGGGCTTCGCGTATTATTCTCCAGCGTCTCATCTTCCTTTGGAGCCGTCGGGATTTTATTATCCGTGGGAGAGCGCGACGTTCAAGCGCGTTATAATCGCGGATGTACGGACGCGCTCTCGGCGGGCCTTTAAAGCTTGGTGTGTAATGGGGAGGGAAGTGAGGGGAAATATCGTTAGCTCTAAGCTTTTTAACTTTTCCGCGCTGTTTGTTCGAGTTTTCTGGTTCTGCTTGTTCAATCGGGGATAATGTCGTGAAAACGGGCGGTAATCAATTAGAATGCAATCAATCAGCGGGTAAATTAAATTGATGGTAGATGTTTTTTTATCTGCGTTTAATTGAAATGCAAATATCGTTGTGATAATCGAGAGACAATTTTCATTATTAATTTATCGTTATTATACCGAGCGGAAGCCACAATAAATCAAACAAAATCTCAGATTTCCAAATCAAACCCGCACCACTAATGATTTCCACAATCAACATAATAAAAAAAAGGAAAGTTTGCAAAGTGTCCAATAACCAAAACCAATCAACCCAACCCAAACGCCCCCATCCAAACCTCCTCCACATTTTTCCCCTAAGGACAAGCCCAGATGATACACACGCACGTACATCCACCCCCACAGTCGCTCGTCTAATCAACTTTGAAGCCAGCCCGCGCTCGCGAGCCAGCAAGACCTTTAATCGCTGCAAATTGACCACTCACGCGCAATTAAGGGAAGCGCTCGTAGCCGGCAGCGACGTCGAGCGCTCGCCTTACTCAAAGGATGGCCAAACTAACTACCGCGAGAATGGAGCTACGACGCCGCGAGAGAGTAGCTTTGCCTATCGTCTGCGTTGCCCCTAGTTACCCGAAACACATCGATGAACATTCCCGCAGCGCTCGGCGCTAGATTAGACTGTTGCTGCAACTAAGTTGCAGATTACGCGGGGCTCTTGTTTTATTGGGAAACTATCTCGGGAAATTTTAATGGGAATGATTAATGTAAGGGTTGGATGTGTAAATGTTGTTTATGAGTTTTTTTGAGTGGAGGGGGCTTTTGGGGAAATTAGGGATGGAAGCGGGTTTTAATGAATGAAATTTGAAAAACATTTTCCGAAAAACACGCTCCACTTTAAAACTTGTCAAGGCGAGTCCAACTTCACTATTAACAGCTCCATTCAAACGAAGGACGAACTTTCTCCGAGGAATTAGCCGCCGCGCTTAATGGCAGCGCCTCGGCCGGCATAGAAAAAGCTCTAAATGAGCGCATTCAAAACCCCACCTCACAATCAAAATTTATCTCCCTAATAAAACCCACTCCACAACCAATAAAAACCCACTTATTCCACAGGTACCCACCAGCCACCCTGCCAGGCTCTTCTCCTTCATGAACCCGCTGGCCATCGAGATCTGGCTGTACGTCCTCGCCGCCTACATCCTCGTCTCGGTGACGATGTTCGTCGTGGCCCGGTTCAGCCCCTACGAGTGGAACAGTCCGCATCCCTGCCAGTCGGGTGCGGAGATCGTGGAGAATCAGTTTTCGCTGGCGAATAGCTTCTGGTTCACGATCGGCACGCTCATGCAGCAGGGCAGCGACCTCAATCCCAAGGTATAGATTCATGCGGGATTTTATGGAGAAAAAGCGATTATCCGTCGCTGCTCTCGGGAAATCGGCGGGATGAGATTTGACAATCGATGCCGGTGCGATTAGCCGTCCACTTGATCCGGGATGCCAGGGGGCTGTAATGCAGCGCGGGGAAATCGAAGCGCGCTAATTATGTTTACGCGGCTCGGACAAAGCAATCATCTCGCCTTCGGTAAACAGTGTCGCGGCCTGCGAAATAATTAAATTTATGTTAATTAAACCACAAGCGCGGGGGCTTGTAATACGCCAGCCGGTGCGCGCTCGGGAGGGAGCGGATAGCAATTTCGCGGATGGGACGGGATCATCTTTTGTCGGCTTGGCTTTTATGCATTCAATAAGTGTCTGTTGTGGTGAAATGCTGTATGTATAATAGTGGTTGGAATAGTTCTGAATTTTTGTTATCGATACTATTAATAACTATTATTGTTATTATTATTATTATTGTGTCGAAGTTTATTTATTATTTTACTACTTAAAATTGTAATTTTAAATAAGAATGTAAAATATGAAAAAATTAAAAAAATTTTAAAAAAGTTCTTTTTTTTACGCTTTAATTTACTTGTTTATTCATACTTTTTTATATTCTTTAACTTTCGCTAATTAAATTTAAAAAAACAATTTTTATTTTTTAAAAATTTATATTTTGTTTCATTAATATTAAAATTTTAAATTAAATTTTAACATTAAAGTACTATGAAGGTTGTAAAGAAAAATCTCTCATTAATATTTATGATTTTTTATCATAAGATTACACTTATTATAATAGTATTATGTGAAAAATACTGTTGTATTTATCTGATGTAGTACATCGGTAATAAGTTCCACAAACAATAATATCAGCTGGAATCATACTTTTGAAGCATAACTATTCTTAGTTATCTCAAACTGCTAAGGACATAATATTACTTTTTTTATATGAACGTGTATATCATTATCCAAGATTATCCAAGATTTATAACATTTAAGTTCTTATACGTATTTGTTAAAGTTCACAATTCTTACTAGGCAGGATAATAATATTTTTTAATTCTTTAAATAAAAACTTGGTTTTCGTTTAGTAAAAATTCTTATTTTATTAGTAAATAATCTAATGTGTACGGCTCTGTTCCTCTGTTAGTAGTCAACATTCGATTCAATATGTTCTTCTTTATTTCAACATTAACCATTAAAGTTTGTTATTATGTAGGGACTGTTGTGATTTTAGCTAGGTACCCATATTTATAAAAGATTGATGAATAAGTTTTCACGAAAGCGGTTAAGCTTCTTAAATTAATGGTAAACAGAAACAGTAAGTTCGCAGACTATTTGACTAAACTCGTAAACCACCTTCTCTAAAATTTCCCAGAGGAACAATAAAGTCAATAATTTTTTAATTAAATTAAACCGCTAAACGGAATTAATTTTAACAAAAGTTCCAAAGAAGTCTGATTAACATAGAATTAAAATATTAATCAATGCTTTCTCATCACCAGGCCACGAGCACACGCATCGTTAGCGGCATCTGGTGGTTTTTCACCCTCATTATCATTTCATCGTATACAGCCAACTTGGCGGCTTTTCTTACGGTGGAACGCATGATAACGCCCATAGAAAACGCCGAGGATCTCGCCAGCCAAACTGACATTTCTTATGGAACCTTGGAAAGCGGCAGCACCATGACCTTCTTTAGAGTAAGTCATTATTAATTTTTCAATAATTTGAGAGAATTTTGTAACTTTATAAATACGATCAATGTTTTATTTAAGGATTCGATGATCGAGACGTACAAAAAGATGTGGAGATTCATGGAGAATAGGAAACCATCGGTTTTTGTACCTACTTACGAAGAGGGAATCCAGAGAGTCCTTCAAGGAAACTATGCCTTTCTCATGGAGTCGACAATGTTGGATTACATTGTTCAAAGAGACTGTAATCTAACTCAAATTGGCGGCTTACTCGATAGCAAAGGTTACGGAATCGCAACACCCATGGGTTGGTATCACCTATCAATCAAAGCACAAAATAAATAAACATCAACCTAATAACTAATTTACCTTGCTAAATAATACCTGTCTTAAAATTAGGTTCGCCTTGGAGAGACAAAATATCGCTGGCCATTCTGGAGCTGCAAGAGAAGGGCGAAATTCAAATACTGTACGATAAGTGGTGGAAAAGCCCGAGCGACACGTGCATGAGGAACGAGAAGGGCAAAGAAAGTAAAGCTAATGCACTAGGAGTAGACAATATAGGTGAGCGCACTCACACAACCCATCCATTTACATTAAAACGGGCGGGTATCAGCGGCTGTTTGCACTCTAATGATTCAAATCAGAAAGGGAAACTCGGGCTTGTCAAGAAGTTAGAGGATATCTCGTTAAATAAATTTAGCGCTATGACTCTCGAAAGTCGACGAGCGTGACGAACTTGAATCAGCTCACGCGCTTTCTCTTGGTGAAGAAGTTGGAAATTCGGTTAGCGTCAAATTGTTAAACGTGCGCCGCTTGGACAATTGGCTTAATAAGTTGCTTTATGAGGAGGGGAGGAGATTTGTTAACTAGGAAGTTTGAGCTTTGTTGATCATTTGATTGTTTTGTTTTTCAGGAGGTATTTTCGTCGTTTTGTTATGCGGACTGGCATTTGCAGTGCTGATCGCTATTTTCGAATTTTGCTATAATTCCAAGAGAAGCGCCGCACCTGCTGAACGCGTGAGTTTTTACCTTCGTTCGATATATTTAATATTAACTTTTAATTTTCTGAGCATGTGCTTGACATCTGTTGACGATAATGATAAAAATATTGAATTACGGAATGTTGCATGTTCGCTTGTTGTTTAGCATGAAATGAACGAAATGAACGATGAACTATTCATGGATTAGTGGAAGCCTAGATAGCGGCAGGTCTCATTAGTTTACAAAGTTCCAAATAAAGCGCAGGTAAGCTGTTGATGATTTTACCGTTGATCAATTTTATTCAACATAAATAGTTCAAAACTGATTAAAACTTTAGAGCTGATATAATTAAAATAATTTATTTAATCAAAAATCTAAAATTGGAAATTTAAGCTAGAGAAAAGTTAAGTAAAATTATATAATATCATAATCGCCACTCTTTTTTTAGATCTAAAAAATTTATGAAAAATATGCAAAATTTTATACACAAAATATTCCATTACAGAGATACAATTTAGTAAATTTTATCAGTAAACTGGAATGTATTTCGATTTACATGTATTGTTTAAAGTTGCACACGTTAGCAAGTAAATAAAATTAAATAAAATCGAATAATTCAAAATTTATAAATAATTAAAATATGAATTTAAAAAAAATTTCTTATCACTATACTTTTGATTGCAAATAATTTAATTTTTTGGAATTAGTTTATATGTACAGCGATGAAAAATTAATTAAAAATACTTTACATTATTTACAAATTTTGAATAGATAAATATTTTCATATTTCATTAAAAAAAAATCAAAATGAGAAAATTATTAATTATCTTTATTTCATTGTTGACTCGACTATATATATGAAATGTTATAATCAAATAGTATTCAAGAACATAAATCGGATGCAAGTGTAGGATACGATATTTTTTTAATAGTATACGTAAAATTCATAATAATTATCAGTAACAAAATAAAAATTAATATATTTAAAATATTATATTAAAAAAAAATATGAATAATAAATTAAATTAGGTATTGAGTGAAAGGGAGAAGAAATATCCTTTTTTTAAACAAAATTTAATAAAAAATATACTCTATAATAATCGCATACATCAATTTTCTAGTATAAAACCTAATTCAAAATACAACGCATACCGTCTATTTATAATGCTACTATACTACAAACACGCTTGATGTATAAAAAATTTCAAATCCGAAATAATAGAATAATCATTGTCTAAATATAAAAAACGTCATATAAAATAGCTTTTACACGAATAATTAATTTTAATATTTGATTACTGTTTTAAAAAGTTTCTAACTAAAAATCAGCTGAATACCTGGTTTGTTTTTAGCTATTGATTCTAGCTTATTATTAATAACTTTACGGGTGAAACTCGCTGATGCTCTACTACAAAGGTGATTATATCTATAGTAAAAATTCTATTGCCTGTGAATGTGGTAATTTGTTAATTAATAAAATAGCCCTTGACGCTCAAAACTATTTTAAAAAGTAATTTACACAATGCAAACAGCTGGAGAATTTACTGCTTTACTTTTCAAAGCTATTTCAAATTTAAATTCAACAATCATATTTTATGAAATAAATTAAATCAACGTATCAGAAACAACCACTAGCAAAAATGTTAAATTCTTTATTTAAATTTAATTAATTTAATTTGAATAAAGAAAATAACCTAAAAAATAGTTAATTTTTCAAAACATGGATATTGAATAAATAACTTTTAGCAGCTCGCTTTTCCCATAAAATAAAGAGTGGTTTTCATTGGTTTATATACACTTACAAATTTAGATAGTTATAATATAATGACTACTACTGACAGAATATTACAATATTCAGAGGTATCCAAATTTATTTAAGCTTTAAATTGACTTTTCATGAATATGATAAAAATAAAATTATAATCAACGTTAAATCTTATAATTAAGTTCTTTAGATTAACTATAATTCTTAAGAGTTTCACTAAGAGGCAATTTAATTCTGCAAGAGTAATCTTGTAAAATTAAATTATCTCTTAATGAAGTTCTTTGAACCGCGATTCGTAATTTCTTCTAAAGAAATGAGCATGACTTTTGTTAGATACAAGATGTTTATTATGTAATATTTATAAAACCACAACTAATAATTTTGCCTAGAAATAAAAGTTTTAGCAACACAAATCATTCAAATGATCCATTGCAAGTACTTTCCAAAAAAATCGATCTCAGCATGAAAATTAACAACCACAACCTCGAACCCAAACATATTTCCCATCGACCCACTGCACGCATCAAACATCACACTAGCCACCCAAACAAAAAGCCTCAAACTCCAAAAAAAAAACTCGCCAAAAAAAACACAACTCTAAAATTCCAATCTGCTCAACAGGAAAGAAGCCCCGTGCCGCCGCCGCCGACCTGCTCGGGCTCGCTGCAAGGCATTCCCCAGCAGCTTCAGCAGCAGCAGCAGCAGAGCCAGCATCAGGAATCGCTGTGCTCGGAAATGGCTCGCGAATTGTGCCGGGCCATACGCTGTCGCGCCTCGTCGCGGCGCAGGAAGGCCTGCGAAAAGTGCTCGACTCACGTTGCCGGTTATTCCATCGATAATAACACGCCCACGCCGATCAACGGAGTCAGATCGCAGGTAACAATTATATCATATCCAGCTTTTTTTCTGCGCCGCTAATGGTCTATTATTTGGGTGTTGCTTGTGTGGGAAGGGAGGGACTGTGTATTGTGATGGAGGAAAAAAATGTCAATGTTGATTACGATGTTTCGAGTTTTGCAATGTGCTAAAAATGAACCACGCCTTTGAATTGATGGGATTTTTGTTGGCTGGGATAAATATTATTCTGAGGTGGAATTCTTTCTGAAACAAAGATGCTTTTTGTACTTCTGCTTTAATGTAGCTTCGTCTTATCGATAGAAGCAAATGCAACGCAAGCAATTAGCAAGTAAAATATTAGATACAAGTTAATTGAGAGATTACAAACAATAAATCTAATTTTTTTCTCTATATCAAATCTATAAATAACTTT
>JAPYZB010012395.1:0-10255 GCA_030522745.1 Eupelmus kiefferi | reverse complement strand
AGTATGCGGCTTGCCAAAATATTATCCGTTGCCAACTGCATGGCTTTTTAAAATTTTATGATATAACGAATATGTAATGTAAATAATAACTTTATTTATAATTTAAATGTATATTATTTTTTGTATATACATTTCGATTTGAGATAATGTAACAAATACAGTTACAATTATTTTTTTCTCTACGGTAATTATTGCAGCAAATCTGCTCACGGGGATGATCTACAATTGCATACTCTTTTATTGCATAGTGCATACTGCATCACATTATCCCCGGGGAAAAATATGATTTATATCTCGAAGATCATAACTATTACAGACTTGGTAAAGTGTTTTCAACAAATGTTTTGAGAGACTATAAAATCATATTTTTTTCTTTTTTTTTCATATTTTTATTTTTAACATTTTACTTATTTACTTTGTAATCCAAAGACGAGTTCTATAAACACAGATAAAAAAGACCATAAGCCGTTGATGCACACCATATTTTTTGAAATTTATGATGTTCGTGTTTTTGTTATCTGTTAGGTTTAAATTCATCTTAAAAAACGAATATTGTTAGAAGGCTATAACTTGAAAATTATATAGTTAAGTTGGTAAAATAATTTTATTTTGTAAATAATATAGTATCTTACGCATGGTATTTTGAAGTAACTCCATCTTTTTATTAATAACATAGGCACTTTTAATTAATAAAATAGTGGTATAATTGACTTAAATTATCTTGTAGTAATTTGTTGATCTCTCACAATTTTTTGATATTCTGGCACCCGCACTGTGAAAGTAAATTAAAAATACTTTAAACTACATAAAATTCGATTCTTGAAATATAAATGAACTTATGATGTTCTTACGATTTACTAGATCTTTTAGCATTTAGTGCAGTAGCATTTCTGAATATTGCATCTACTGATTTATATGATTTATAATCATTTATTTTGAAAGATTTTAACATTTTAGGTGAATTAAAAATCACTTCAGAAAGTCAAACTGAGAGGTATGAAAACAATTCAGAAATTTTTTCCCGAGAGATATCTTATAATAAAGCTTTAAAGGATAGGAAAAAAACATCTACTTTTTCTCATCTTGGTACACTGAAGTCCTTACCGCTGATGGTATTTAATTTTTAATATTAATAAGACGTATTCTAAAAAAATTTCTATTAAAACAGAAAAAAAAGTATCTTTATATGTCGTAATGTGTTTCTTGTATCTGAACATCAAATACAAAAAAATATTTAGTCAAAAAAAGTAATTGTGAAAATTGTAGGTTAATAATAAATTTGAAGATAATATTCTTGAAGATGTACAATATAACCATGAAAATAACTTGCCATTTCCCAACCTAGGAATGGATACTGTAAATTGTAAGTTAATGTTTAAATGATGCACGTACTTTCCATCGAGAGTGTTAGCGTTCTTCTTAATTTTTTCATTGTTTTTATTAATAATTTTAAAATGTTTTTATATCTTTAAAATTTTATTTTAAATTTATAAGAGATAATTTGATTGCATATTTAATAATAAACTTTATTTATAAACATTTAGTTTATGAAATAGTTTTCTACTGCCATAATTATGATTTTTTTTTTATCGAACAAGTTGATTTAGATAGCAATACCAAATTATAAATTATTTCTAAAAACATAATAATTGGAATTCTATCTATGTGCCTCATTTTCAAATAGTGTTTTTTAAAATTTTACTATATTTTAATACAGTATTATTTTTTTTAAGACTATTTATCAATTTTTTTGCAGTGTTTCAAGAGCCATTAAAAAAAGATAGCGACCACCCAAGTGATATAGAATTGGAATATACAAAAATCAATAGTTTTGTAGGATCCTGGAAAGATAACTGGCTGTTTCGAAAAAAAAATATATTGGAATGTTCCGATACTGTTGCCATGTTTGTTCCCAATTCAAATGTAGAATACCGAGCAATGATTGGCGACGTAGATGCTGATGAAACCTCTGATCTTTCCGACCCTTACGTTTATTCTGATGAAGAAGCTGATATAGATGTCATAATTGCAAACAGTAATGAATTTTCCTCAGAAATAGACAGTGAATACAATAGAATAAACTTCAAAAACAGTCAATTAAAGTGTGATGAAACAAAACAAAGAAATACAAAATTTAATTTTTCAATGATTAATTCATTATCTTCGACATTAGACGAGCAAAATATTGACACTTTAGAGATGTGTATTTCGCCAAAATGTACAGTACCTGATAATAACGTTTTAAAAGAACAACTAATCTTAAGTAGTGAGATACAAGAAAATATTGTAGGAAACAGTAGGATTAATGGAAATAAGTATCAACAATATAATAATTATGAAGAAAGTGACGCGAATATCGACGAAGAGCATTTCGACGAAAATAATAGCAAAAGAAACGTTCCTGAAAATGCATCTTATACTTCTTTCGATTCAAAAAATAAAATTAATGGGTAAAGTTTATTTATATAAATATTTTACATTTGCAAAATATTGTGAAATCAACACTAGAAAAACTTCATTGTAAATTTACGATGATTAATTTTGCTTCTGAAATTTTTTATAGAAAAACTCAAAATTATTAGCCAGTAAATGCCAAAATAAAAACTTATAAAAGTATCTCTAAAAATTCGTACTACATTCTTTCTAATGTTATTAAAATTAAGGGCGAATTTGCGCATTGCAGCGAAGCCAATGAAATTTTTCTATTAATTAATTTTAATTTAGTAAAATTAGTCATCAAATAAAATTTAAATTATTTGATACATAATTAGCCAGTAAAGGTTAATATTTACATGCAGAGTGCGTGAAATAGAAGTAATTCTGCGAAGTGGAAATACTGTAAGTCCAGAACCGCCTACTATTCAGAAGGATTTTAACGAACAAAATTTATTCACTCCTCCAAAACCAGGTAAATTAAGAATTGCTTTTACTATTACTAAATTCTTCGACTACCTTAATATTGTTAATAGCATTTTTTTCTTTCTATGATTTTTTGTTGTATTTTAACTGTAAACTAATAATAATAATAATGATGATAATAAACTAAATTAATGATATCATAATAAATATATAAAATTATAATATCTCGATACAAAATTCTGAAAATAATCAGAGTTAAATGGTAGAATTAGTATAAAATTAACGAAAATTATGAGACGGAATATTAAGTTATATCTAAAATGACAAACTAATTTATAAGGAAGATGAGTTCTTCAAAATTTAAATGTTTATTAAAAAATCTTTTTTGATACTCTGTGCACAAAGTTCGATTCCGCGCACGCTCAAACAACAAAGCCTATGTTAAATCTTGCTTTGTGCACGTCGTGTCAAAAAATACGGTTCGATACATAAGTGACCAAGTGATTTCAACCCCGTGTGGCCTTTTAACCCTCGCTTCGCTCGGGCGTAAACGTCCATACTGAAATCGCATTCTCGCACTAGCATTGAAATGTTCTATTTCATTTATATTTTAATGAAATATTGATTCGCAAAACTAGTAGATTTTCTTCTCGGTAATCTTTAAAATAAATATTAATTTAATCAATTGAATAGATTAAAAATTTTGAAATATCTTGATTCCTTATAAAAATCAATTCACCTCCAACTCCTAAATATGAATTTATTTATTTATTTTTTTGAAAATGTTTTGAATTTCTCGTTTATTTATAGTGAACATTCCTAGTTTTGAATGTCCGTTTCTTTATTAAAGCCGTGATAGTCTTTTTTATTAATAGTGATCATTCCTAGTTTAAGTGCTTTTTCATTAATGAAACAACACCCTTGACCTCGCTTATAAGCATTATTGCCGGTGCGATTTTAGTCGAATGTAATAGCACAAAAGGCTCAGATGAAAAAGATGTTCAATAGAGAACGTGCTTGAAAGGTAAATGAGCGTGCAAATGAAAGAGTTCCATCCATACATAGGTAAATGTAAGCATACATTAAAATACATCTATATATGCAACTTGTTTTTGAAACTTTACTTTTAATAAAAACGATTCGAAAAATTTCAAACATTAATCTTAAAAATATAAAAATGAACCAATTAAAAATATTTTTTAAAAATTATTAATATTAATTTTAGTTGATTGTTATCATTATTCTTATTATTAATAATATAATTACTATCATTATCGTGGAGTTAAATGATAAATTATTTATAAGGATCAATTGCCGAACGAGAACATCGAAAGTGGGAAAATGCAGCTCCAATGAAAAATAATCCTTACAGCAAAGAAAATATACAAAAAAGACTTTTACAAAAGCAGAATTCTTTAGAATCTTCTAAAATATTAGGGTAATATTTTATATTTGACAAAAGAAAAAGTTTACAAAACAATGTGCGATATCAAAAAAATCATTTTAATTATAGCATTTGATTAAATATCCACGAACTGAATAAAATAACATAATGATTATTTTTTAGATTAAGAAAAGATTATTATATTAATGATTCAAAAGTTCCTTATTATAAGAAAAAAGAAATATTAGAGTTTGATAAGGAAACTCAATTAACGAAATCACTCTATCTGCCATCAAGTGTTAAGTCGGGAGATACACATGAACTAGTAAGTTTTAAATATTATATTTAATGAATAATACGTAATATTTAATATTTAATTATTCAATAAATAATAACCAGGGTTCAAAATCCATTATAAGATTTGATGAAAAATACAAACACGATCAAATAATTAATAGAAATGACTTACGTACTGCAAAGGCAATTGAAGAAACCCTCTCCTTTAATTTAATAAAAATGGATCAAAACTTGAAAGGTAACACTAATTCAATAATAATAATAATTATAGAATAAGAAACACTTTAAATAAAGTATAGAACTTTAAATTAATTATTTTTAATAGAGTTGAAGTATACTTAAAGTATATGAATATAAAATAAGCCAATCTATATTTTAGATTTTAACTCTGCAAATCAGGAAGTAAACAATAAAACAAATGAAACAGTAAATGATTTAAAAGTTGTAAAATGTGATAAAGATGAACAAAAATCAAATTTGATGGAAAAAAAGCAGCTTGAAAATAATGATTCTACCAAAAAAGAGAATACTGCAATAGGAAATAAAAACTTTGACTATCACGATAGTAAAAATAATTTATCAATAAGCTACAGCAATATAACGAATAGAATATCCCCAGGGATAGTTACATTTAAACAATTTCCTAATGCCAACAAGGGAGTATTTGATATAAAAATATCTACAACTAAGAATAAATGTAGAAATAATAAAATATGCCAACAAAATAACATTGAAAGCAAAAATTGCCAATTGTATGATATAAGCAATAATTCATTTCATAAATCAGCAGAAGATTTTACAACTAACGATTACAATAACAAAGAGGATAATTTCAACGGCCTAAAATTACCATCAGTCAAAGAGATTATTCAAGTTTTTGATAAAAAACAAAAGGATGAAACAACTTCAAATACAATGGTAAATTCATTTTTTTAATTAATTATTAATTGATGCCATACATTTTGTTAAATATATTTCAATTTATCATATTCAATAGTCAATAAATAGTGCGTAAAAATTTTGAATTTTTCGGCTCGTGCTAGCTCACCTTGACTCGTACTGCAAATTCCACACTCGGTCTAAAAAAGCTCACTTTTAGCCCTTGGTACATAATATACTATTTATTCGATGATTTATGAATGTACAGTATCTGACATCTTTTTGAAATTTGTCCTACAATTAGCAGCACAAATGTGATTGGCTAATTTTGTTCGATCCGAATTTTTTCTAATTGAATTATCCAATCAAGTTTACGCTGTTAATTTCAGAACAGCATAATCCAGGGTTTACTAAAAAAATTTTATAAGAGAAAACCTCATAAATCGACCATTAAAAATAAAATTTAAAGCTTAGATCTCTTTAAGAATTTACGATTAAAATATTACTTGAAAAAATAATTTTTTATTACTTTTTCTTAATTTGAGTTCTTGAAGTTGATAAATTTAATTTTATTCAAGTTATTTATTAATTTATTAATATTCTTTTATTTGTAGTATTAGAAATAATATAAATTAATATTTTTAACATTGCAGGCACTGAATCGACTAAGTGAATTAAAAACTAAACAAGCCGAATTTCATCAAACTCAGCTTAATAAACTGCCTAGACAACTACATAGTTTAACAGCTAGATCTTTGTCAAAAGAATTTCGAGATGAACTGCGACATATTCCAAACAAACCTAATGTACATAGTACCGAAAAGCACAAATAAGAAATATAAAGAGACGGTTAACTACATTTTAATCGTCGTAGCTTATATTTACTCCCGAGGTGCTCGTGCTTCTCTAGATTAATGTTCTAGAAAAAATCTAAAAAAAAATTAATCTACAAGAGAAAGAATGTATAAAATAAAATAAAAAATTAGATTGTGCAGTAATTTAAGTTGATTAACAATGTAAATTTTAAAATTAATTTTATAAATATAAATAACAAATTTTATATATTAAATTTATATGAAAATATTATATCAAAATTATATTACTTCATACCACCCTCGATCTCCTTTTTTTATGGAATATATTTTTTTCTTCTAAACTTTTTGCTTATAATATCAACATATATTTTTATTAGATAAATATTTTAAATAGAAAATCTAATTAAAATAATGAATTCAGTATATGTTACTTCTAGAAACACTTGATTTAGATCAACATAAAATATTAAAGTACATCAAAGAGATCTAAGAACAACGAAAAGTTTCACAGTTTCTATTTAATAAAATTTGACTATTTTACAAAATATTCATAGTGAATATAAATTGAATAATTCTTATGTTGGAGTACAAACAAGTCAACCCCCATTTATAATTTTATACAGTACTTTTTATAAATAGTGTATTTAAAAATTTTATATAATTCGTAATGTCGAAATAACAATTATTAAGAAAGTAAAATATTTTTTTGAACAACTACCAAGTTATTACCAAAGAACGGCTCAATTTTCTCACTCTCATTTTTTACTTTATAGATGAAAATAATTTAAATATATAAATATAAGCGCTTATTATGTTATTTTTTTATATGGGCTTTTGAATTACCAAATATTACTTGTTTTTTCTTAATTCTTCTGTAAATAAGATAAGAAGTATAGCAAAAATTAATGATGACATTCAATGCTTAATTGAGAAGAAAAGGTAATTTTAAAGAAAATAGTTATTTAACACATAATTATTCTTTATAATAGTTTTTATTATAATCATGATATAAAAGGCTATAATATAACAAATGTAAACAAATTCTTTGATTATAAAAGAGTAAAAATGATTTTTTAATATTTACAAGTTTGTAGTAAGTAAAAGAAAAGTATTTAAAAAAATAATGTGAAAACACAGTTGAGATATTGAGTACGCTTTTTTTTATACTTATCCCAAAGCACCTTTGAAACATTTTGAGGCATTTTAAGATACACTTAGCTCAAATATAATGTATTACAATGGATTCGTAATGCGCGTTGGATTTTATCCTGCTTGGTAAAAAAATTTCCTTTTGTTTTTATCAATAATGATAAATTTTGAAACTCGGTACCTTTTTATTAACGATAAAATATAAAAATTTCAATACATTTTATTATTGCAATATAAGTCATATTTATAGCTTATAATCAGATAAAAATGTCATTTATAAAAATATATTCGAAAATTTTAAATTAAATGTTATAAACTTTTGACGCAAACTACTAACCGCTCATAAGGTTAATAAAATATTGTTCGAGTTTTATGATAGGGTATTTTGTCTAGTTCTTGAACATTTTTTCTTCGATAATCCCAAAGAAAATGATCAACAAGTATTGAATTGCAATCAGATTTACTTAATTTTAAAGATGGATGTTTTTCTATTAAAATTCTTGCTTCTTTTACAATCTCTTCCACTACTTCAATTGAGCATCCTCGAATTTCAACTTCTTCGGTACATCCTGGTTCCAGGTATTCATCTGTAAATTAAATTATTGAAGTAAAGGTTGACTTTTAAAACTTACATATATGTAAATATTCTATCATTCTACTAAAGATTGTTTTATTAACATGTACACTTGAAAGAATATCCGTAAAGATGCGTAGGATAAATAAAGTTCTAGAATTTTCCAGACCGCACTTACTAAGGCAAAAATATAAAAATATAAAATAATTTCATCTCGAAGTCGGAGTCATGATCTGTCCCGTGATTTACCCTAATATTTACTAAATAATTAATCAGAATCAATGCAAATATTCATTTTAAAGTTCTGTTTCGAAATCCGGTATGAATCTGTGTTTATGTGTGTGTCAATTAGACAATAATTTTTACGATTATTTAAAATGTTAACTAAATATTAAATGCGTAAGAGACTTACTGGATAGTAATTTATTTTCCAATTGGTCACTGTAGTGCATTGCACCAAAATGCACAAGTACTTGAGGCACTCTGTAGTCAGCAAACATGGTAATACATTCTATATCATCAAACTTTCCTAGACCTTTTCCTTGAAAACAAGCCCATATATCTCCGACTAAAATCTGTGCTCTTTTATAAAAAGAGACTTTATGGAATAATAAATAAAAAAATGTTATCTATAATTATAAAAATTTGAGATATTTATAATTATAAAAATGATATTTATTGACATTTAAAATTAAATAGAGTAAACTTAAATCTCATTATTTTTATACGAGCAACTACGGCTAAAGAACTTTTTTTTAATAAAGAAAGTCGTTACAAAAGTCAGATTAATTACAAATTTTAGCTTGTAATACTGTAAGTATATCTATTTGATTTAAATTATATTGGTTGCAATTTTATTATAAACTTTCTAAAAACTTTATACTTTTAAATTAATTTAAAATTACCTTTCCGATTTTCATAAAATGCTTCATCGCGGAAACATTCAAAATCACGAACAATAAGTTCAAGTAATTTTTTAGATGAGTTTTTACTGGATTTTATACACTCTACAAATGTACCTGTAATATCAATCATATAAATAAATATTAAATAACTTAATTATATTGTTAGAAATAATTTATTTAGAATATATTTAAAATATTATTAACAACTTCAATGTTCATTTTGCATTTTAAAATAAACGAAGACAATTTTTTCTTTTGAAAATTTGTCTCATGAATTTATTAATACCGCAGCATCAAATTCAGAGAAGAGAAAAAAGAGTGGTTTCATTTATTTTTTGACTCTCCGGGCGCAAACCTCGATTTTGCGCACGCTCGAACAAAAAAGCGTATGCTAAATCTCGCTTTGTGCACGTCGTATCAAAAAATACGCTAAATTACTTTACTCCCGCTTTTGCGGGAGTAAAGTAAAAATGAAGTTTTCGGGAGAAATATTCAACATTTCACACGCTTTTCAAGACAGAAAAGTGGCCATTATAGTTGAATCGGGAGTAAAAGACTTTTGCGCCCACTTCGACGTTTTTAGCGCCCGCCGGTCTGAAAATGGGCACTTTTGGCTCTCATTTTAGGTAGTAAAAAGCGCGAAAATCGCGTGTGTGACAAAAATATAATTTATGGTTGATTCGTATACATTGGCAAAAAAGGGATCTTTTGCTGCTTCATTTACTGATAAAAAACGCTCCGCGCATACTCGATGTTGTTGATACTCTTTTTCAGGGAAATAAAGCAGATTTATTCTTGTGTAATCGAGAATAAAGATGTTACTTTCAGAATAAGCCAGAATATGCTAAAATAGTAAATTTTGATACGGGTGTGGAAGGTGGTTATTCGCTTATTCGCTTCGCTCGGGCGAAAAACGTCTCACGATGCAAAAATCATCTTACGCACCAGAAATGAACCGTATTTTATGCCATAAAAGCCGAAAAATCATCTTCAAATTAGTAAATATACGTAAAAAATATTTAATTATAGTTGTCATGTCTATTCTTTTTAAATATTAATTTACCGTACAGTACCGTACGATATAAAGTCATGTGCGCTCGTCGTGTTAATAAAGAAAATAATTCTAATATTTATATTAATACGGTGAATATTTTTATATGTAGATTTATAAACAAAAATTTATAATATAGACAAACATATAAAAACAATTGTCACACCCAAAGAGTAAAATAATTACTTGAGTTCCCATGTTTATAAAGAAATTACATTCATATACTACTGAATATTATTTGACAACCATACAACCACAATTATCTTTTTGATTTTATACCATTCATCTAAGCCCTGCATGTATAAAAGTGTAAAGTGATGCATAAAGGACAAAAGACTTATT
>JAPYZB010012382.1:0-11238 GCA_030522745.1 Eupelmus kiefferi | reverse complement strand
TATAAAGATTTACTCTTCTGCTGGTCGCGTGTCGACACGCGTTTTTCGTACATTTATTTCTTATATATTACCTTGTATCCGACTCTTTTTGAATCTCGTTATTAAATAAAAGAATACATGGCTGTATCTTTTTGCTTCGTGCTGATACTCGAATAAAGTAATGTATTTATTTATTTATTCAAAATATATTACTACTGCGCGCCGTGGCTATAATCGCGCCGCATCTTTTATTTACAGAGACTCGCGCTAACTGAAAGACCTGTACAGAATTATCCATCTTTATAATCCCTCTTTCTTTCTCTCTTTCTTTTCGCTATACAATATTACGTTATTCGTAGGCCGTGCGACGAGAGGAGAATTTCGTTCAGGCTCCTGCTATATGTATCTAACAATAATTATTCCTAAAGTCTCGTAGATCTTCCTAATCTTAACTTTTAAATTATTTACAAAGTGTGTGTCTGTATATTTTACAAATAAAAGTTAGCATAGACGCCGCGTGTATAAATTCAAAAACTCCAACCACTTTTTTTCTTCCTTCTCGCCCTAGGTACACCTCGCGAATTTCTCCTCTCTCCCATCGCGATAAGACCACTATCGCGTCGACAGACTCTAAGAATAATTCTCTCAACTATACACAGCGCGTGCGTGTGTCTATGTGTGTGTGTGTGTGTCGCAACACACGGACTCGACTTTTTTTTTGAGATCGTCTAACGTCGTTTTGCAAGCATAAGAGAGTCGTGAGTGCGCGCGCGCGCGGCGATCTTTTAAAAACAAAAAGTGAAACCTCTCTCTCTCTCGTACGTATACATATATAGTCGCGCATCATCCCGAGCGATGAAGGAAAAAAAAAGAATTGCGCTCGATTATAATTGTCGTTGTATAACAGCGATGATCCGTTCGAGTAGCCCGACGGGTTCGCGTTTGCGCAACGCCAGCGCTCGTCTTTTAATTTCGCGAGGAGGCAGTGCCGGATTTTTTCGGAATGCTAATTTTGAATTCAAAAGAGGTAGCGGGAAAAGTCGTGATTTTGAGGAAAAAGCTCGGCTTTATCTGCGCTCACGAGGGATGCTTTACGATGCCTGCCGATGACACCGATGACTCGGCGATTATGGTGCGCTTGGATTCTTTGAAAATTTGTAATTATTCCATTTGTCCGGGAGAAGCAAGTGTATACGCAGACTCATAAATATGCTTAAATAATGTTTCAATTATGTCGGGCATTCAAATGAAGTATCAATTAATTCAGTTACATAAGGTATATCCCGCTCGCCGCGGCCAATAAGAATTAAAATTTATGTATGTTTAATTGGCGCATACATTAAAATCCCTTCTCAAAGGATCCGAGTCTCCCTACACTTGCATACTCCTCCAGACCAGTTTTTCAAAATAACATCAAAGATGAGCTTAGCCAACAGACTGGTGATTCACCTCTGAAATTATTATCCTTCTCAGCAACTAAAAAAAACTCATATCCAACGATCCGAGATCAACTCCGAGTGACATCAGCTCGGCATTACACAGCATCTCTCGGGCGAGGCAAAAATAAACCATCCTGCCCCCGAGACACTTTCCCCTTTGAGCAAAGGCAAATCGGCTAAACGGTAGCATCGGCGTATCACTCTCCGGCTCCAGCAATTTATACAATGCTCGCATATAGCTTGGGCAATTAGCGTGCGCGGCGATGCCCTCCGGGGTTGTAGTCCCCGCTTGATCGTTGCGTTAATTCGATCATATCTCGGGCGCATAATCGCGGATTCGCGTAATCCCCCTTTCGAAAGGATCAGGCAGCTCGGCGACGAGGCGTGGACGCGTGGGAGAAAAAGAAACGATTTCAGGCACGTGAGCGTAATCGGCAAGCGATCTCTCTCTCTCTCTCGCTCGGCTCATCTGGCGGAGGTAGCAGCAGCAGCAGCTCCTTTATGGCGTTCCACTTTCGCGGAGAGGACGGGCGAAGGGAACCACCTCGCGAGCGAGCGGGGCGTAGCGCTCGCTCGCTCTCTGGCTTCTTCTCACGTTTGTGTGCAAGTGTGAGCGTGTGTCGATGTAGCTGCAAGAGCGGCTATATGGGAAACCCTCGCGCCAAGGCTCTTTTTGCCAAGCGCGAGATGCTGTTTTACACGTGCGGGAGAGACTGAGGATTGGGAGCAGCTGACGCGACAGCTATACTCGGGATCGATAAATTCGAACGTGCTTTTCGTTTTTACACGGCTTTTTGGTTTTATTTTAGATGGCTTTTTTGAGGGCGAGACTTTTTGCTTTTGCTGGCTTTTTGCCGCTGGAACGGGATCTAGGTGATTTAGGCTCGAAGCGTGTTTGTTGACAAAACGAGTGCCACTGATTTCTCGAAAAGTTGTGGGTTTCTAAAGTATATCTTTTGGAAAAATGAATATGTCGTCGAGAGATAACGATCTACGTTATATTTTGAAATACACCCCTCGCGTTGCAAAACTCGCGTCCCACACGTTGAAGAAATCAATCGCCGTTTGTTTTATCGCCGCGAAAAGAAAGCAAAAGCAGATATCGTCGCTCTCCGTCTCCCACAGCTGGCTCCTCCTCCGTTAAACAAACAGAGCTAGAGCCACCGCTTGCGACGAATATAATAGGACGAAATTGTCGTATTGCGAAAGCTGTATATAAACTCTCGGTTTTGAGCTCCCATACAAAGTAGCGCGAAAAAAATTTTATAAGCCCGTAAATTACAGTCGGAAATTATCGGGCCCCATCTGGGCCACTGTGTAATAGAGAAAAAGGGGAGCCGCGAGGCGTGCGCATAAACATCGAGTTACGTGTATATGTGTGTTTATGTGTTTGCAGAGTTTATCGGCGTTGAAATGAATGGGTTCCCGCGCGAAAAGCCGACGACACTTTCGTTTTCGATTGAAATCAGCATGTTGAACGAAAAATAAAGAGGCAGCCGAAATATGACAAATGAGTTTTATATAGAGACGGAGTAGCGCGCGAACTACAGCGAGAAAATGAGTTTAATCGCGCGTTCTTATTCCGCCTAATGAGGTCCGGGCGGATCCGCGAAAAAATACTCATATATGCAAGACTTTCGAAATGAGCCGGGCTAATTGATCCGCGCGCTCTCAGTGGGCCCTGGCTGAAAAAGGCGAATATAATTCGCGGTGAGAGGAGACAAGGCGCAACGGTAGAAAGGACACACTCACACACAGAGACGTATACGTGAGAGCGAGTACGCGCGAAAAAGAAGAAAAAGCCGATCGTAAAAGGATCGAGGAAAAAAAAGAGCCAAGAGAAAGAACGGAGAGGAGGGAAAAAGAGAGAAAAAAGAGCACGGCGAGGGGGAGAGAAAGGAGGATAATTGAAGGCAGCCGAGGAGCGAGCGATCGATCTGGCCGCTTCTCTCTCTCTCACTCGCGAGCGAGCGGCGTGGCTTCTTTATTGCGTTTCACTTTCGCGATGCGCCCGATCGAGCCCGGGGCGTGGCGCAAAAGTGTAACGCAACAGGACCGAGGTCACCTCGCGCGCGCTCAGCCTCCACTGCAGCTCTCGGGCCGGCTGCAAAAGAAATAGGAGCTAGCGGATTAGCGGACGCTTTAGAGCTTCATTTTCACCTCCGCGCGCGGCGCGTACGCGTAACTGGACTTTCCACTCGCGGCGAGGCAAGACGAGCTGCTCCCCACGGAGTTAGAAAGTAAGATCGATTCCGATTTCGATGTATATACGTATATATAGATCTATAGTATTTCGAATGGGCGCTAGCAAGCGGGGATAGAGCCGGATGAACCGTGTTTTATATATATTAAATTGCGGAGCCGCCCGAGAGATCGCAGGAGAGATATCGGTACTTTACGCCCCGCGCCGAGTCCCGTTCGCGGACATTCCGGGAAATCGGCGCTTCCTCGCGCTGAAAATTCGACCGATCGCCAAGGAGTTTTACGGCGCGAGCGCGCGGGTTTATTGTACTCTCTCGATAAGAAACGCCGAGCTGTTCTTTTCCCTCGATCGGCCGACGCGCGCGCGCTCGATTTCTAATAATTTTCATCTATAGCAGTCCGTAAGCTATTGTCCCCCTCGGCGAAGAGGTCCATTCGCCGGCGACTCTCTGCAGCCGCGACGTAACTTAAATTCACTTTCTAGGTCGTAAAATCGTGAGCCGCCGCGCAGCGCGCGTTTCCTGCCCGGAACGAATTGCTCTCTTTATGCCGTCTATACGCCCGGCCGATTTTTTTGTCGCCCGCTGACTTTTTCGCCGCGCTTTCCCCCGTGGGCCATCATCGCTTCTATCGCCGAAAAAAAACAACACGACTCTCTGTACGCTATTACGCCAGAGAGAGAGAATCGTCCAATATAATGCCGGTATCTCCTTAATTCGAAGAAGCCGATCGCGTGATCTCGCGCTGCTGAGGTAAGAAAGTCGAGAAAGAGAGAGAGAGAAAAAAGCATCAGGGCGTTTCCTTTCTTTTTGATTTGGAGAGCACCGTAAATCAGCGCGACCAATTTGTAACCGAACGTCCGTTTCTTTTTCTCTTTCCGCGCTCTCCTATCTTGCGGTATCGATTTTCGGCCGGCCGAGGACGCACGAGGGGCACCGCCTCGCTTATTTACATTGAATGTGCGCTCGCCGGGCTCGGGCGCGCGGTTATCAAGATACACGATTCCGGCGCAGCGCGAGCCCGGGACACGGTCCTTTTTAAGAGATCTTTCATGCCGCACGCGCGCATTCAGCGGCCCAAGCGCAATAATAAATCCCTAATTTCGGACTGACCGATTGCAATCGCGCGCGCCTCTGTCCAAAGTCGACCTTATTTCCAACGTTACGCAGCTGGGGCTCCATCGGTGGCTGCTGTCTCCTCCGCTTTACGAAAAATTGAGTAACTATCGGTATAATCGGCGCTCTTGTCCGGTGTGTCGGTAAAACGCCGCTCTTACTTGCCGGTCGTGGCTCAGGAGTCTTGGCGGTTTCGGCAGTGGGCTGGGTCATCAGGACATTGCAGAGTCCTGCGCGAGAGTGGTATACTTATGCTTGCGCGACGGGGGCAGCGGCGGGTCCGTCGTGAGCGACCCTACCGCGCGACCCCGTGGCTCAGGTGTTGTTTCCAGGCGAGAGGGGCGGCGAGCTCGCCGTGTCCCTCTGCTGGTCCTCGTGGAGGCTCTCGGCTCTGCTCGCGCTGCTGCTCGACCTCGAGCTCAGGTTGTCCCTGTCGCTGAAGTAGGAGGAGTCGCCCTGGCCACCGCTGGTCTGCCTCTTCTCCTCGAGCCGCAGCTGCTGCTTCTCGCTCCAGGCGGCCCGGTCCTCGGCGCTCGCGCCCAGCAGGCCCGGGAAGTAGGACAGCCCCTGGCCCCTCGACGTTATCTTACCCATGAAGCTGCGGATCTCCTCGAAGTAGGAGTCCTCGGCAGCCCGGGGCAGCTGGCCGTGATACCTGGAGCGCACCTCGTCGAGTATCGTCGGCCCGTCGGCGTCGTGCTTCTTGAGATGCCTGTCGAGGTTGGTCTGCTGGCCGAAGCAGCGCTCGCAGAGCGGACACTTGGTTGCGCACGTGGCGCTGCAGGTTGCTCGAGATGCTGAAGCTGCGCTCGCAGTACTTGCACTTGTAGGGCTGCTCGCCGGTGTGGGTGCGCAGGTGCCGGGTCAGGTTCGCCGAGCGCGGGAACACCTTGCCGCAGAACTTGCACGAGTAGCGGTCCTTGGGCTTGAGGCCCGCGCTCACGGCTATCGAGTAGGCGGGTAGGTTCGAGCTCGGTTGTTGTTGCTGAGCCGTCGTCTGCTGTGCTTGGCTCGGTGTTGCCGCCGCTGTTGTCGATTCGGAACTCGGCTGAGCCACAGCCGGCTGGGCAGACTGCACCACGGGAGGACTGGACGGCCTCGAGACTTGAACGCTGGTGGTGGCAGCCACAGGGGAGGCAGTGGCGAATCTACTGCTAGGCAGAGGCACCATCGTCGGCAGCGCCCTCACCTGGATCTTGGGCAGCTCGGGCGCAACGTGCTGATGCGAGCGGTACATGGCCTCGAGCACGAGCGGATGGACCGCGTGATGCTGGGGGAAGAGTACCGTGTGGTAGGGCAGGCTGCTGCTGCTGCTGCGCTCGGAGGTCGAGCTCGGGCTGTTCTGGTTCAGCGCCTCGATCTCGTTCTGGTTCTCGTCGCGCAGGCTCTCCTTCTTGTGCTCCAGACGAAGATCTAGAGGCTCGCAGCTGTCCATGTCGAGTCTACTGCTAGCACTACGCTGCGGCCGGGCTGCCGGGCTCATGTGTGGCTGGTGGTGCTGCTGATGGTGGGCCTGCTCCCGAGAACCCGAGCCACAGGGGCTACCCCGTCCGTGGCTCAGGTCGTAGGGGAGCTCGGGCAGCTCTGGCTCGCTGGCGCGCTGCTGCACGCTGAGAGGGTAGATGCTCGCCTGCTTGGGACTTATGTGGCCGGGCATCTTGCGGGGGCTCGAGTCCTTTTCGCGCATGGCTGGCGGATAGTTGCTCGCTAGGACTGGGCTGCTGCGGCTACTCGTCGTCGTCGTCGTCGTCGCTGCTGCTGGGGACTGGCGGCGGCTCAGGCTCAGGCCGAGGTACTCGTTCATCACACTGCCTGAGAACGGCCGATCAGCCGCTAAGACGGCCTTGTTCCTTCTTGTCACCTGACGCTAAAGCGACCTGGAACAGAAATCGGTACGGCTCTCGTTAGTTTTCGCCGGATTCGAATTAACAAATTAAGGTTGCTTAACCCGGTAAGCCTAATTAACGATAATTTCGGTTTACGGTAATTGCGCGATTTTTACGTAAACTTGAATTCCCCGGATTTTTAACGCTCGCTGTTCTTCTTTTTTTTCTCTTTTTTTTAATAATACGGTTGTTACTTTTGCTGAGTTTTAAAAGTTTTAATGATCCAGAAATAGCTTTGTTTAATCTAAAAATATGATTTTATTTTCTTCATCAAGCCGTTTTTCCGGTTTCGAAACTTTCTTTCCGCCAAAAGAGATAACGAGCGCGATGAGTTGTATACGCTCTCGATTTCAGGCGACTAATAAAGTAGGTGAACTTCTGTTTTTTCAGTGAGCTCGCTCGAGACGCCATATATATTTCACCGAAAGATGACGTGCGATCGGAGCCTAGACGAATTTGGAGCGAAGCCACGCGCGAGAACACACCTGTTAGATCCGGCCAATTATTATGGAAAAACATCCTACGCGACTTTTTTTTTCTCTCCCTCCTTCCTTTAGGCTAGGAGACGAATTTCAATTACAAGATTGACACGCGTTAATGAGGATTTCTCTAAGGCGCGTCGCTGTGTAAATAGATGAGAAAAATATATTAACCAGAAGTCATGAAAGTTGTCATCGACGTAATTCTATAATAAATAATCGCTAAGATAAATAGTTTAATGTTTATGCGCGGAGGACTGTAATTATATACTGACGAGATTGAGTGACAGTAAGTGTGGGAAATGCAATTCCTAATCACCACACAATACAGGTAGTTGAATGCGTGTTAAAATTTTTTCCCCGCCACTTCGATTATAATGTATTATTACAAGAGCCGAGCTACAGCTTAATGCTCATTTAAATACTTATTCCAATGCTAATTAACTTCGCGCTATGAAAATTTAATATTTATTATTAAATATTTACGCCGGCGGCAAATAAAGCGCCGGCGTAAAAAGCCTGGCGCGAAAGAAAAAGCGCGACTCGTAAAGAAAAGCAAGCACGCGCCTTAATAAAAAGCACTTCCTCCTCCTTTTTCTTCCATTCAGAGCTCAACGAGGAAGCCGCTCACGAACAAAGTATGAGCCGAGGAAATTTAATTCGAAAATAGCGATCCTCCGCGAAAAGAACTGGCATTAGTCTCAATCTGCGATGCGGCGAGAGTAGCGCATCCAAGTCTCTTTTAACAGAGCGAGTTTCGCGCGCGTTGATGTCTCTATGCGAGTCGAGCCACGCGCGGAAATCACCGCGCTCACGGAGATACCGAATAAGGAAAGTTTATTATGACTCGAGGATGATTCGAGCTGCGAGAGCTCGGCGCGAAGGTAATATCGACCTCCAAACCTGTTTCGCTCGGCACTCTATGTATACCGATTTCGGTGCGCGCTCGAAGTGATTGCACCGGGATTGTTCCGACTATTGGGCGTTATTTATTTTATTTCGAGTGGATTTCTTTAATTGGTTTATGGATACTGTGCTGCGTTATTTGCGTGAAATGTGCGAGCGCTAATTGGGGAGGGAAAGGTTTGTCGGAAATTAATTTGTGAAAATATTAATGCTCAGCTAATATTTGTTGTATTACGTGTAAGTAAATATAGATTTACAAAGGCGCAACAGGGGATTTAAACGGCAAATGCTTTTAAAGTTTACGTAATTTAATTACAGAGATCAGTCAAGGTGTATATTAGCTCGGCGCGAATTTGTTACTATTTCGACGCTTAATCGTCTCTTTTTCTGTCCTAACGGAATCCCAAACTAATGACATATTTACTATATCAAGATACACACGGACCTTCCTTTCATAAGATCGTTCGAAAGATCATTTATCTACACGCATTGGATAATTTTTTTTTTTTCAATTCACAGCCCGGCAATCAAAAGTTACGTGCGCTCTGGGTATTACATTCGAGCCGCAATGATTTTCACTGACGAAACATTTACGCGCGCGAGTACATCGGTGGGGCTGAGCACTCGAGGTGTCATTTAATTTGGCGAGGGTCACGAGCCGTCTCTTCCTCCGACAGAAGAAAGCGCATATCTCGCGCTTCACGCGCATTAGACGGGTTAATCAATCACGGCTTAAGAGCGGCTGTCGTAATGGTTTTTATATAGGCTCGGGTATAAAAACTACGGCTGCGGAGCTACCGTTGTGTGTACGGCTTGTCCGAGTAAGAAAACCCGTTTCAATTATAAATTAATTAGGCTAGTTTTAACGAGCCCCGTGAACCCTTTCTATTAAGATAAATTAGGAAGTGATTTTTCGAGCTGAGTTCAAAGTTAATAAACGCTGCGGTTATCGGCTATCGCTATAACTGCTCCGTTAATACACTTTAGTTCAGCAGCTACGCAGACTACAAATTTTCAAAACAGTTACTTCGAAATCAATTTCTAAACGGTTAAGCCACCCTCTCATCTACCTCACACACGCGATCTCCAAGCAGAATAGAAAAAAATCGGAGAAACGCATTAGTCCCACCCCGACGGCTCGGAGATAAGCCTTGAGCTAGGCAAGACCGCTGCTCGATCGACCGGAGGCTAGTATAAATTTCTCTTTCATCCGAGAGGCGAGCCGCTCACACACACACACACATAGAAGACGTCGCTTGCGTTTTATAAGACGAGTAGAAGGCTGCTGCCGTAGCTGCGGGGAACGGAGGATGCCTCGCCTAACTGGAGCAAAGCAACGGTACTCTCTCGACCACTCCTAGAGGCCTGGCTGCAGCAGCATCCGATGCACATCGCGCGCGTCCGAATCTCTTTCTCTCGCGCGGATGCTGCGAGCTGATCGAACATCCAGCTAGGAAGAAGGCTAATGCGTGCGAGCGCCCGCGTAAATCACCGCGTCAAATTGAAAATCGGTAGGTGAGAGCGCTCGATTCATCATTTCTCTTAGGCCGATGTTTATGTTTTTTTCTGAAGGAGGGGGGATTTAATGAGATCCTTGTTCGGCATTTCGTTGGACTGGTTTTGGATCGGGCGAGATTTGGCAATTTTAAGTGTTGCTGAGATGCTTTTTTTGGGTTGAGGCGATCGCTAATTTGGTAGTCGTAAAGATTCAAAATGACGGTTACTAATATAACGATCTCTTTGATCACCGCGGGCAATAAATGGACACTAGCTTTTTGTCTCGCGTGCCGGAGCTATTCAAGCTCTGGTGTGTTTTTTTTTTCGTCAACGTTTATGATAGACTTATTAAGCGATGTTTAAATGCCCCCGTGACGTATAATTACTACACTTTTATTATATCATACCATAAAGATAAACATCGTCATTATTCATATTTAAAAGAGTCCTGCAGCCGAATTTTAATATTTGCTCTACGTATAGAAAATCTCATCTTGCACCAAATTAGATCGCTATTAAGCGCGATCGTGCCTCCAGAAGAATCTACGAAATTCCCCGGGCAATTATCTCATTTTTATATTCCCAATTATTCTAAAATTAGCTTAACCCAAATCCTAAACACAAAAACCGTTTAAAACATTATATTGAAGCTCGTAAAGAAAATCGTTACGCGCGCGTCAAGCTACCTTTTTACCAGCGCGCCCGTGAGTAATACCTCTAAATAAACTCAAACGCAACCCAGTCATCTCCGATCTCTCCCGCCTGCTAATTCAAATCAATTTGTACCTATATACCAACTCGCGCCTCTCTATATACCCATCGAAAACTACTCGTCGACTCTCGTCAGGATTTACAACCCACGCGTCCTCCCGCTTATATATCTCCGATCTCGGCGACTTGTCGAACGATTGAGTTGCACCCTCCTCGGCGCCGACAAATTCACGCGCAGATCGCGCACGCAATAATAGAGTATATAGCGTGGGAGCTGGCGCTCCGCACGCGAGCGGCGCATCGGGCTTCAAGGCGCCGAGGAGCGATTACTTAAAAGGTGTGAAAGTTCGAAGGTTTTGCGATCGCGCGTATACACCGGTGTATCCACTTCCAACCTCGATTCTCAAGCGCAACTCCTCCCTACCCTTGAGCGGGAGCTTCCAGTTGTCCGAGCAGCGACGAGGAGTCGAGGCTTCTTGGGCGAGATTCAGTGCTGGAAGCGAGGGACGAGAAAAAAGGAGTTTACCGGTTCCGCGAGAAATCCGAAAGTACGAGCGAGAGCCTTTTTAATTTTGCCTTTTCTTTTTGCAGCTTAATTTTTTCCTTTTTGCGGGGAGATAAGGAAAAGGTGATGTTTCATGCGCCAAAATTGCACTTGGGACTTTCGGCAACAAATTTGCTTAATTTTTGTTAAATTAAAAAAAAACTCTGTTAATTTGCATTAATAGAAATCCTAAAAGCGTGCAAATGAAAGCGTGCAAGCAGAGAACAGCCCGCTGCTTATAATGCAGGCGCGCAAAGTGGATCATTTTCTCTCTCTCGTAGCATCAGGCGCAGATGGCTCTCGGGCGCGCTTGGCGATTTCAGGGTTACGTGAATCGCGAGTGAAGGCAGCTCTACACTCTTGGCAATCCAGTTTTTGGCTTCTAGAAAGCTGCCGCTCGCGCGCGCGGGGTGGTGCATCTCGTCCTTGCATGATTTCTCTCTTTCTCTTTCTCGCGCTCTCTGCGAGAAGCGGCTAACG
>JAPYZB010012367.1:0-13437 GCA_030522745.1 Eupelmus kiefferi | reverse complement strand
CATATATGGGTATTTTACCGCTTATAACATATGATTATTGATTTTTCTTATCGCCTTGTTCTATTAAATACCTTAAACGAAATATCGATCCGTAACATCGTTCTTAAAGTATTTAAATTGTTACGTTTAAGCCAATATCTTAAATAAATCACAAATATACTTAAGGCTTAGATCAGCTATAAGCATATTCGATTGCGTAGATTCAAGTTGAATATAGAATTAGGTAAAAGTACAACGAGTTATTGTGTTAACAATACTTTAATAATAGAGTCAGGCCCGGTTTCGAAATCAATAAAGTTAACAACCGAACAACGATTCTTGCAAACAATGTGAAAACGAGAAACTCCATTAAAAAATCTGCTGCGAAATCATTGGTGTAAATTACACTTGACGGGCTGAGCTCTCAATCAATAATCGAGCAGCCCTCACAACAAAAAAGGTCGTTAGCCCTACTCTCATCAGCAGCAACTCGTGAGCCTGTGAGCCTCCTTCAGTGAGCTTGCTTCATTCATCCGAGATATATGCACAATCCGAAAGCGAGACAATCGGCCCCGCAGAACCAGCCGTCGAGACGTTTTATATTCGGTCGCGTTATTCGCTTTTTGTCAACTGCTCATATAGACACACAGCGCCGCATATATACAGGTTTTCGTGTGTTTAATGAGGCCTCTCAGCGGAAAAACGCTCGCTTTTTCCGGCTTTTGGCTTGTTTATCCGCGAGCGAGAATTCGCCCGTTTAATTCGGCGCGCGCGCTGTTTTATTTCATAAAGTCAATTACAAGAGCGGACTCTGCTCCCCGCGCTTATATTTGTCCTCATTAGAGGGGGCCCAGGGTAATTACGGTATGCAAAATTGATAAAAGTGGCCCGGTAGTCTCTTTGAGCCGCGTGCGCGCGTTGCTCCGAAAGGTTTTCGCCCGGGAAAATATAAATATTATGGCTGCTCCACGTGCTCTCTGCTTCTTTTATTCTTTTCGTTTGCACAACTGAGGCTGGAACGCGAGCCTGCTGCTTACGTAACTTGCGGGGGACGAATATTTTTCAATTCTACAATTATATATACTCTCTTACTATGGCGGTCGGTTGAGCTGATAATGCTACATGCTCGGATGAAAATGATGACGATCAAACCAGTTTTCGCTCTCTATTTTTGACAGAAAGTTTTGAGTGGTGAAATTTTTTTTAATCAAGAGGTTTCCAAAGCTTTATGAATATTAAAAGTTATTGAGCGTCATTTACTCTATATATAGGTTGAAAAAGCAATTTTAATAAATTTTTTAGAATTTTTGCATTTTACATTTGTAATTTTGAATAATGATAAATAAATATTGAATTTCAATTTAAAATCAAATATTTTATCTTCATTAAGAAATAAATCGATCGCAAGTTGAATTAAGTTTATTGTTTAAACAGCCACACATTGAAGAAAATGAAAATTTTCCATTGTAAATTCATTTAAAAACTCTCGAAATAAAATTAATCATTTGCCCGAATTGTAAATCTGAATAAATTTTAATTGCATTTTATTTATGTACTCATTACAATTTCATCGGAATAACTAAATCATTTTTTAACGAAAGCTCAGTAATACATTTGCAGAATAAATTTGTTTGAACATGAAATTTTTATATTCATATATGATAAAAAAACTTTGACAACCTTTCAATCAATTCTGAAATGTGGTTTTAAAAATTTCAAACTTTGTTTGTTAATTATAATTACCAAAAAATGTAATAGAAAAAATTATTATTTGAGTCAGTGTGTAAAAGCCGCCAAATATTTTTGGTCAATACCAATATTGACTTTATTATACATATAATAATAAGTTATAACGGAGGCATTAGGTTAGCTAAGATATCTCTCGGATGCTTTGTAGTGTTTATCGTAAACAACGTTCAATTCAAATTTTAGATAAATAAGTTTTGCGGATTTTCGGGTTCCTGTGTTTGTTTATTTCCTTCCAATAGAGAAAAACTAATTTATAGAATTGTATTTTGTCAGTATACTCTTGGATAAGCTGAATGTAATTCACAGTGCACCTATCTAGCATCTCCAGCGTTGTTACTATACTAGCTCCAATTAAATAAAGAAATTTTGTTCGAACTTTATAAAATTAGCTTGACTTTGCGATGCGTCCTGCGCTCATAGCTCACATCTTAATCGATTTATCACTGCACTTTCCGAAACTTGGTCACTGCTGCACGGCCGGAGTCTACCGTAAACAACAACCAGGTTACTGCGCTTTTTGAGCTCGTGACCCATCGACCCGTCCGCCTTCCTTTTTTTCCACCTGCTCGGCCGTTAAATTTTCACTTTTGCCCTTGGAACACACCGGCGGGGGGAGAGGGGGGGGGAGAGAGAGAGAGAGAGAGAGAGAGAGAGAGAGAGAGAGAGAGAGAGAGAGAGAGAGAGAGAGAAAGAGAGAGAAAGACAGAGAGCGCGGGTCGCGTGAACTTGGAGCCGCATAACGATTCGGGCACTTGTGAAGCTCGCGCTGGAGCTGGCGCTGGCGCTGGCGCCTCAAGTGGTCTTCCTAAAATTAAACGGAGGAAGGAAGGAGAGTATTTTGCTACAAGAGTCGAGGGCACCTTAGTGCGCCGTGGATGAAAAAAAAGAGAGTATATGAAAAAATGTGGGACGAGTTTTCTTTTTAAGCAGCTGCTGGACTCGCTCGCGGATCAATAAATTTTCGCGTTTTTTCAAAATTAGCTACTAACGCGCTTGTTCCGAATAAAAATTTAAATGTTGGTGAAAGTAGGTTACAATGAAATTATAAATAAAATAAAATTGTACCAAAAGGATAATTGTACTTAGTGGGTATATTTTTGTTCAACTATGTTCATTATTAGAAATATTTTCACACGAAAACTGGAAATATCGGTCCTACACGGTTACATCATCGCCAAAAGAGGAGGTCCCATTCGAAATAGAAAATATATATCCGGAAGATTGCACCTTCGGTTCCCATTGTCGTCGACGCCCCCCACCTCCAGCACTTTATTCATCGATCGCGAGCGCGGCGCCGAAAATAGAAACTAGTCTCAGCGAAGAAAACAAACAAACAAACAAAATAACTCTGTACTCGCGTGTAATGTAACAATGACGCGTTCAACAAAAATTCGCGAGTGCGCGCAGCTGGCGCACGGCGGAAAATCGCATATACACCTCCGTGTCCCTTTTGCATCGCGCGCTGCAGGGAGGCACGCCACGAATATTCGCGTTCGGATGAACACTGAACGTCGAATCGACCGATGCCGAACTTTTTTACCTTGTCAGAATGGAAGCTGGAGTCTATGAATGCGCGGGTTTAGGAAATTAGGTCGCTCGTACACTGGGGAAAAAAAATTGCTTTTTGCCTAGATTGATAGGATTGAGCGCGCGCGACGGGGGATAGAGTTGAGATCCCGGCGTGATTTGACCTTTGGCTTTCGATTTGTTTTTCCCGCCTTTTGAGTTTTACCGGCCCACTGAATTTCTACCTTTCAAAGCTTGGATTTCAATTATATTTTTATATCTATAATCTAGTATTAATAACAATCTATTTTTTCTCTCATTAACTCTTGAACCGAGAGCAAGCAATATATTCTTTACTGTTTTGTTGCTTGGCATACTTTACAAACGAGAAAACGTTAATTCACTAATTAAGATTTAAAAATTGTTGATAAGTGCACGTTGCTTTCTTTACCATTGCGACCAGAAATTTTAGTGGAGCTCGACAGGATTTTTGAGAGTTTGAAAAAATCGATAAAATCTGAATCGACGTGCTACAGTTCACCTATATACATATATATTTTCCAAGTATTGATTGGACTGTCAGGCGACACTGATTCTATTGGTAGTTTTGTTTGGGCTACCAAAACCACACGGATCTTTTGGGTTTATTGTTAGTGTAGTTTTCACAAACTAAAACTTTAGATAGTGTTGTTCGCATCGTCAAGCGACTCTTACTATGTTTCGATATACTTTTTGAGAGAAACATTTAATTATTTATTTATATCATTATTTTATTTTGCATATTGGAGATACACGAGAAATACTGTTTATAAATATTTTATGTAAATAAAATTGAATGAAATTATTTTAATTCCATTTCCATTAACGATTATCTGATAAGGTGGGAAGAAACAAATCATTATTTTAAAAAGCTTTTATTTTGTAATGGTTCGCTGCATGATAATCAATCGGTTTTACGAATAAAATACGATTCAGTAGCACCGGTAGAGAAATCCACGAAATAAAATAAAGAGAGTATCAACAATGCTATAAATATATTTTTTTAAAAAGAAAGAATATTTCAAGAGTATTTCATGTAAAAGCATTGTCGTAAAAAAACATTTTTTCCGTCATATTTTGTTACCCAAAAGAATTTCAAATAATATTGCAAAAATATCAATTTCTTACATAATTCATTATTTTATTTTTAGCGGTTATGACTTTGTTGAATTTCAATAGCTATTATAATTTATTTTTAAAGTAAAAATAGCATCACAGCGAAACGTCATCCGTAACGAGTAATTCAAACCCTACTAAATCTAAATCCATCAAACAGCGCGTCATCTGCAATCTACGCTCAGTGGATGCAAAAAAAATGCTTTCAGTGAAACAACTTTTGACATAACAAGATCACGTGCTCTGCCGTAGTTCAATTTGTTGAAAATTTTAATAAATCAACAGTATATTCAAATTTCTTTCGCAACGATTATCAAGCACACACATGCACATCATCATCATCATCACCATCATCATCATTCATGCTTTTGCAACTTTTGAAATTTAAAATACAGATTCTAGTCTCACAGTAGTAAAAATAATTTTCCTTCAACGATTCAACGAAAGAATGGGAATTTCGAAATAAGCTTTTTCGTACGTGCATCATCATGCGGTCGCATCGAGTCATAACACCATTGTGGCATTGTGGCGCGTAAAGCTCTCATTATCGTAGGCTTCTATTGAATTTGGCGAATAAAATGGTGTAGACGCTTTTATAGCTGCAACTGCCTGGACTTCTCGTGCACGCATTCGTTTTTTGGTCCAATTTCACGGGCCGATTCGCATCGGGACGTTTTCCGCTTTTTCCCAAATTTATGTATACAGACTAGTGTGCGTTTAATTTTGCGTAGCGTGACGCCTTCTGTCTGGCTTTTCTAGCTACACTGTCTCCTTCTAATACACTTGACCTTTGCAGTAATTTTTAACCGCTTTTCAGTGTCAATATTTATGTTTATTTGAATTTTATATAATGTCTTTGTTACTTTATCAAAGTATTGCAAATATCTGATTTTATATTTAATACTATCATTTACTTTTTTATAAAACTTTTTTTAACCCCAGCAAATATTAATACAGTCATAAATAATATTTTCTAAAATAATATCTACAGAGAACTAACTACACTGAATATTAAAAAAAAATATTTTACACCTATAAAGTTTATTGAGTTGATGAATAATTAAAAAGTTTTATAAAATTTAGTTTGGAAAGACTTATATACATGAGAAAAAAATTGCGACTATTTTGAGGACAAAAGTGCTGTTTAAAAGATGAAAACTCGTGCGCGCAGTTGCTGGCGCGCTGATAATTAAAATAAAAAATATGTAGGTCGGTTTACGCGGAGTTGTACATAGAAGGAGGTGAAAGGCACGATGAAAGATATTCGTTAGAAATGTTCATTCTTCGAACGCTCGGAGAGTCTTGAATATGCGATCCGGGAAAATTTTTTCCAACTAAATCGTCGAGAAGTCCATTAAAATATTTCACCTTGTGTCTAAATAAATGAACTGCTTTTAAAGCCACAATAAAACTGCATTGACGCTGACAAAAAAGTTTCAGCGAAGAGCAAATTATTAATGAAGCGTTTATGCGCTTTGCAAAAGATGGATAGATTCTTTGCTTAATATACACTTTTCTTTCCGATTAATTAGTTTCTTCGATTGAACGACTGCCCCCTCACTCTTATTTGCTCGGCAAACTTATAATTGGAGTTGTTAAAATTTAAATAAATCGAAAATTACCATCGACTATGTTGAAGTGCAGTTTTTTGTTATTATATGAGAAAATTGATTTCCTTTTAGAAAAGGTTAGTTACACGCCGAGCAGCCAGAACGCCCCCGCAGCTCTGCTCGCCTTAATTATTTTCAGGTCGTATAGGCGCGTATATCTGCGGTAAAAGCAAAAATAAAAATTTGTAATATTCCTTAAGATTGCAGTTGACGATCTTGACACGTAACAAACGCCGGCTCAAGGATTTTTTCTCATTAGTGAACACGCGATGTCTCATGCAAGGACAAGCGCGACTCGAGCAGTTCCCTGAAAGAAAAATTCGATTTTTATTTGCTTAACAATTCTACTTTTCAAGTGATTCTTAACGACGGGATTATCAGCGTGACGCAAAGTGATTTTTTTTTAATTGAAAGAAAAATGAATTTTTTCAAATGAAAATAATTCTTTATTCTCGCTAGGGATGAATATAGAATAGGCGATTTCATATAATAACCATATATTAATTATACGCCTTATTGTATAAAATATATACATATTAATTAATGAATATATTGATTAATAATTTTTGTATATTTAGATATTAAGTGCATTGTATATTTGGAGATAAATAAATAAAAAAAGTCTTTAGTTTTTTTCAATATTAATTCATATAATCTAATTGAATTTCATATTTATTAAACTGAATCTTTAAAATTTGAATCTCACTACTGTAGGTTATATTTTCAGTTAACGTAACATATATACACAAAATGTAATCATAAGATTTAAATAACACACCAAAGTATAAAAGCAACCCTGATCTAGCAATAATCTTTTTCTAAACCAGTCATCTCGTCGCACAAGATTGCAACATTTTTTCTCCCCGCCTATTCCCTTGTAGGTCCGTTCATCGAATATCACGCTCGCCTTCTATTCATTCCGGCTCACAGATCCTTAGCCATGCAACGCAAAAAAGCGATACTTGAATCGAATTATTTAAAAGATCCCGCGCGCCTGTTTCGAAAGCTGCTGCGTTACGACGACGATCGACGTGACACGCGATATAGCAGCTGAGTGTGCGTATATATAACCGGGCGCGTGCAGTCGATACCCTGCAGGGGGGCTACTACATTACCGTATTTCTTTTCCGGCTCTACAGAGAGCTTTCCCCGTTGACTTTTATTTACCTTTAATTCGAGCGAATAATAAGCGTTTCTTAAAAATGGAAGTTAAAAATTTGTTATCTCTGCTGAATATTGTTAGCTACTTGAGAATTCTTGGTTTAAAGTTAAAAGTAATGGGTACTTGATTCGCGATTGCATTTGACCAAATTTAATCCAAAAAGTACAGCGAGTTACGAGGAGCGTTATTAAAAGTTTTCTCATGCAGCTATGCTTGTGTATGTGTGTGTATACGGAATAGCCCATGCATAGAGCAGAGAGCCGTGCCCACACGCGAGTTACGCAAGTAGTGAGAGCGAGCCCGCGCAGACAATCGAAGAGAACGACGATCGTGCCTCGAATGTCGCCTGTGTGTCAGTGCATATTTCAGCGCGCGCGCACGCTGCCGGCCGTTTCTGCAGCGCTCAACTCCTCCTCCTCCTCTGACCGAGCCCCGCAAATGTATATGCATATGCTCGAGTTTCTCGCATCTAGTGCGCGTTTCCTCATCCTCTTTCGTTTTTCCTCTCTGCGACCTTTTCCCTCCATTTTTTCCTTTTTACTTCGACGACTTTCCATGTAAATATATCGCTCTGGAAAATGTTTAGTGGAGCTACTTTTCTACGTAAATGCCCTCAGGAACTTTAGAAACTTGTTACATGAATTTATCATTAGCTTCCAAGTGTTGTTTCATTACTAAATATTATCATACATATGAAATCCAGTTCAGTTTTTTCTGACATTCGTCTATCGTATATACAGTACACCGATTGAATAGACTTGATAGATTAAGTCGCATTGATCATTAGTTTAATTCATTGCTTTATCAAGTGCGAGCCAGCGTTGAAATTCAAATTTTTTGACCAAAATTAATGTGCAGCATCGTATTATATATAAATCTATTGAGAATTTGGTGATAATTCCGACTACGAGACTCTTTTTCATTCTTTCTCTTTTTCGAAAGACGCAAATAGCTTTTTGTAACTGTTAACGTCCTTGAGAAGCTTTTACTTTTCTCGAAGATGTGCCGCGACCTTCGCCTGAGTGTAGCACTGCCTTTGAAGTTTTCAAGTCGACATCGTTGCTGTGAAATCTAGAGTACGAGTGCACGTGCACTCCTTTTTCTCTGATTCTCGTTTGCACTGTCATCGGGGCCGAGGTAATGCAGCGCTGCTTGCCGCTACATCTTGATGAAATTTTGGCTTTCTTTTTTACTAGTTGCATTCTACAAGTATTACATCTTCTTGATGTATAAATAAAAAATTAAATTACATGATAGTCTAAATCTGTTAAAAAGACGTTTTTTGCGAATTATTTTAAGCATTAAATCTCATTAACTTGAATTGATAAATAATAAATTTTAGTAACTATTTGGGATTACGATGGAAAATTAAAGTTAAAAAGCCCGAATAGTCTGACACGAGGATCGTTTGGCTTTAAGCGGCGGCGAGTTGGCTCGGCGATATTGCAGCGCTCGAGCGAAACTCATAATTTAGATAGGACCGGCTATTTATCGCGCTGGAGGGAGTGTTTTGTATTTATAGAAGAGAGTTGGGCGCTTATGTGCGTACGGGATTGCAAGGCCTTTGACGATGGAAACGAGTTAGCCGCGCTGTTGGAATGTTGGATGTTGCGATGCGCGCACGTGGGAAAAAGTAGTCAATCGGCCGGTGTTAATGAATAATTTATCGCTGAATGCAAAGCGTTTTGCAAATTTTTTATTTCACGTTGCGCTGTAAATACGCTGCTGTTTCAGACTCGATGATGTCTCTTCGTATCAGTCGAACCACTGCGCTAACTCACTAACGGATATAAACTTTTTATTTATTCACCTGCAGTAAATTGTTTTTACAATTTTTTCTCCTCTATACAACTGATTTATGTTAGTTTTAAGTTTCGTCCTTTTATTGAGCGCCGATTCTATCGACACGTACTTGTTTTGCACTCTACAAGCTTTTATTTATTGTCGTTGTAACGCTTTATGAAATAGCTATTAATGTGCTTATGTAAAACTTGACGTTGTCTTATTAGCATGATCAAGCCAGCTGAAAATTCAGAATTTATTAAAATAAGCTTACATTTGTAAAATTACAAAAATTTCAATTACAAATACTTTACTGATTTGTCAATTTTTTTTTCAAAATGCTTAAAGCGATGAGATAGAGTATACCTAGTAAACCTTTTTATAAATCCTAAATAAAATTGTAATTGACCTGGCAGATACGTTTTTTCTTGTCAGTTTTAAAAATTCGTGGCTCCTGAAAATCCAGAATGAACTTGCATTTATTTTATTACTGATATCAGTACATTTTTAACCAATAGCATACATTTGTAATGTTTAAAAATTGACCCTTTCAAAACCAATAAATATTCCAATGTACATATATAGATAGATATTTCAATGTTTGATAAGTCAAAATTATTTATGTAAACCGTTGGCTCAGCTCAGCGAATGCAATATATCTACCTTAAAATGATTATATAAAGCTTGAAACTTTTTTTATCGTTTTTTAACTTTTAGAAAAAGAAAAATAATTTTATGTTCAGTTATAAAACTAAAAACGTTAAGATATCTCCTAACGATTATTTACACTATTTAATGTTATAATAAATGACGGGAAAAAGCATTTTATTCCAATGAAAAAATGTACTCGATTTGTTAGCCATTTTCATGTTAACGATCCTTTTATCTATGTTGTTTCTTGTCAGGAAATGATTTCAATTTTCATCAGAGTGGATGAAATTTTAATGATGTTGAGCGAGCATTATCAAATGATATCAATGCGGATGGCCCAATAATTCAAGTGCATTGAATAATTAATAAAAGTATTCGCGGCGCGCTATCTCATCGTTTTAATGCATAAATTAGAATGTAACGATATAGTTAGAAAGAAATATGGGAAAAGTATAATCGGCTAAGAGAGAGGGATTTTGTGATGTTGCAGCGCGCAAGCTACGAAGAAATCGAAATGGTGGAACTGAGCGGCAGTAACGGGGTCCAGCAGCAGCAGCCGCCGCAGGCCCAGCTGGCCCAGCAGCCCGCCATCAATCCGATGAGCGTGATGATGGGTTTGGCGTCGGCGGCCACCTCCTCGTCGTCCTCCTCGTCGGCGGCCACCGGCGCCTCGGGCTCGTCCTCGATATCGGGTCGGGCTGGGATTCTGGAGACTCAGGTGCGCGGCCAGTGGTACCGCGTCTTCGTCTCGCTCGAGGACGACTACCTGAGCATCTCCCTGGACGAGAGCTGCGACAGCTCTGGCAGTACGGCCTCGGCCGGCTCGACTGGCAACGGTCTCAACGGCAACGTCAACAACAATAACATCGACAGTCTGGGTGACCCGGACGTGCCGGACTCGGTGGCCAATCAGAAGAGAACCGTCAGAGTGGTCAAGAGCGATAATAATGGACTGGGCATTTCGATCAAGGGCGGCAAGGAGAACAAGATGCCGATTTTGATATCGAAAATATTCAAGGGTATGGCGGCAGACGCGACCGAGCAGCTCTACGTGGGTGATGCCATACTCGCGGTCAACGGAGAAGATTTGAGGGAGGCCACGCACGACGAGGCGGTCAAGGCGCTCAAGAGGGCTGGCAAGGTCGTCGAACTTGAAGGTTAGTTTTTCATTGTTTTTTTTTTTTTAAGGTTAAGAAAAATTTATATTAGTTTTGAGTTGGGGTACTCTTGATGGCAAGAGGTTTGATTATTAAAATTAGATTGCTGATTTTCGTAGCACGTCATTTGTTACTATATGTCTCTTTATCATATAGAGAGAATAGTTTATCAACATTAAAAGCAGTATAACGCACAACATTTTACTGGTAGTTCAAAATAGGAGAGAGAATCTAATATAATAGCTTTTAGCAGTGATTAAGAATTTGCTTTGTTGAAATGAGAAGAAAGCTTGCTATATTCCGAGCTTTTATTGATTAGAAAAATAATTCAAAAGTAATTTAAATTTACATGGGTATATTTCGTGTAAAAGAGAAATGGGCGAAAAAAATAGCTCCCTACGGGTGGGTAGCATTTCAATTCCAAAGTAGTTTTTGCAATTCAAGCGTGATTATTAAGACGGGACACAGAGAGAGAGGCGGTGAGAGAAAACGCAGCCAGACACTTTGTCAAAGAATGCAATGACAATTGTCCTCTAAGGCCGTTGAAGTAGAATAAGAAATTACCGCTCGCTCAGTAAAACGCACGAACGGCTCTCTCTCTCTCGTCGTCGAAATGAGAGAAAGAAGAGTAGCATAAGGCAAGAGAAAGAAGAGGAGAAAGAAAGAAAGCGCGAAACGAGATGAGTTGACGAGTGCAAAGTACCGGAACATTAACGGGCTCTCGGCCCAATTATTCTTAAGTACAGCATGCATTAAGAACGTCGTTTTCCACTTGGCCGTCGCGCGCGCGCAAGCCGGCTCTCACTCTCTATGTTGCGTCTTTCTAATCCCTCCCTGTTGCCCTCTTGCCCTCTTGCCTTCGACCCCCCTCCTCCTCCTCCTAATCCAAGCGTTCGCGTGACTCAAATACGCGCGCGGTGATGAGTAATCTGAGGAAATCGCGGTTGCTGCTTGCTGACGCTTCTTCTTTCTTCCTTGATCAGTTCGAAAATATATATGACGGAGAAGTTCGATAAAACTTTATTTGATGCCTCTGGCAATTATTTTTATTTTTGTAACATACATTTTCTCGGTTCTTATTTTTGTGTATTTTCTACCAGTAAAGAGAACATTTTATATAGAAATAATATTAATTTGAAAGAACTACTATACGTAGTACTGTATCTTTGAGGTCATATGCGTCTTACGACAGTGTTTATGAGTGAGTCATTTATTAAAACATTGATTGGACTACTTAAGTCTTTATTTTATTCCGAGTTCAAAAGGTCAACCATTGCAACTGATTAAATATTATTTAATTGTATGCCATTCGATGTTTTCTCATACTGCACTTTTCAGGCTTCTTATTATTTTAAAGATTACTTATATTTTAAATGAAAGCTAATGTATGTTAAATATTAAGCTGAAGTAGCAGAATTTAATAAGTCCAGGTTATTATCAGGTAAAATTTGAGAGATCGCCTAGGAAAAACTAATAACGCCTTCTCCAATCTGCCGGTCCGCGCGTCAAGTGCATTATAGGCATTAACGCAAAATACTTTCCGGGCGGCATTCAGCGGGAAATAAAAAAAAAGCAAAGGTAAAAAAAAGAAAAAGGAAAAAAAAAATCGCGTAACTCGGAACATAAAGAAATGCGCCAAGAGATATGGGAAAGTATAAAAAGTGAGCTCGCGGGAGAGCGAGATCGTGGCGAATGGGTAGCGGGGAGCTTTTAGTCGGATTAATACAGCGCCAGGGCACAGCGTGTACATGTTCGTGACAGTTTCTTCCATTTCTGTCGTAGCTGTGTGGGAATGTGTATGCGCGCAAGGAAAAGGCATTTCCCGGTCCCAAGAGCGGAAGTCGAAACTTTGCGCCGCGCGAACTTGGTGCGGCGGCGGCGGCGGCAGTATATATACTATACGCGAGAGTCGTGTGTCTGTAGTTCGGCCGACTGGCTATATATAGATGTATAAATGTATATAGGCTGGAGGCTCGTGTGCGCTAAGGGCCAGGCAGAAAGGATTTCTGCTCGGGTGTTGGAGCTTCTTTGGCACAAAGAGGCCGCGCGCGCGGTGTAACTACCGCCGGCTGCAGTCGCGACTTTGCGAATCGCATTAGTCGGACGTAAAGCTTCTTACTCTCCTGCGCTGCGGCTCCAGAGAGAGAGTGAGAAAGAGAAAGTATTTCGCGTTTAACCTTTTGTCCAGAAACTGGTAAACTGAGGGAAACAAGCAGAGTCAAAGATTACGCGACGCTGCCGCCGCCGCTACTTCGTTCGGCTCTCGCCAACAAGCACTAGTCCCTCTTTTCGACTTGGTCAATGTTTTTGTTCTTAAACGTTTTCAGCTCTTCTCCTGATGCTATCAAGAAAACAGTATTTACTACAAGGTCTTAGCCTAAGATGCAGATAATTTTTTTTTTGTCTCAAAAGTCAACTCTGGAATATTGTGTGACACTTATCAAAAGAAACAGATTAAATTTTAGTTTATTTAAAAGTCTTGTGGTTAATTAATTCATAAAGCTAACTAAAATGGTTGAAAAGACATTTATCAACTCCCTGGTAAATTAGCTAAAACATGCCAGAATTGGCTAATCCCGACATATACATACTTTAGCAAACTTGCCGTCAAGTTTGTTAATTACTTGGAGTAGTTATTGATAAGTGGATTTGAAATTGTTTTACATAGCTTTAATAAATATACAAT
>JAPYZB010012360.1:0-13072 GCA_030522745.1 Eupelmus kiefferi | reverse complement strand
TATTAAACGCGGAAATGAACATCTTGCGTGCGACCCTGACGCTAGGAAATCGGAAAACGCTTTGGGCAAGTTTCTCGACCTTTCGGATCTGATCAGTTATTAGTTATGTGAATATAGATATATGCGGTCGAATGAAAAGAATCGAATATTATAACGAACCAAAGAAAACAGAAAAAAGACAATTAAAAGATCAATAGTTAATTAACCGTTAATTAACCGCATATTAACGGAATTAAGGAGGTAACAAAATTTATTAAATGTTTCGAGTAGAGGAGTTTTATTAAATATTGTGCATTAATATATTTAAAGTGATGATTTTAATTATATAAATGCACAATACTTAAACAATGTTATCTCCGGTACTATCATTAATAGCATATCTGCGATTATATTTTACAAAAGATAGAAGATTAATATTGAACTAATAATTAATAATCAATTAGAATAAAATACTTGATTAATTACAATATTGTAATATTGTAATATTATGCAAGGAACTATATATGCATAAACAATAACGTGTTCATATTGCGAAACTACATTACACAGTAAACTAATTAATATATCAGTCGTCAATAACATTACATAATTTCCAAATCGATCCTCAATACTTAATATTTTAAAGCACAGAAGCCGTCGATGAAAACGGAAGCCAGGAGGCGGACTTTAATCCTATTTAACGGCTATACTATGAGTGACAAATTTCTTCTTCCCTATACAGAATAATCTTACCTCATCGAGCATACTTCAAGCCTCTATTTTTATTACGCAATAAACAGCCGCGTTTCAGACATTTATCAAAAAGCATCGAATTTACAATTCAATCACCCGAAAAATAAGCCTTAAAATTACAAAACTTTCCCTCTCCATCTAACTCTCCTCCTAAGCGCCGTCAAAAGACTTAATCCTCAGGGAGCCCATTCTCATCCCACATATACAAACATCATTTTCCAATTTACGACTCTCTCGCACAGCCAGTATAGAAAACGGCCTTTTTCCAGGCGCAGCACGTGTATATAAAGAAGACTACAGGACGCCGGGAAAGGAAGTTACGGCTCGCGCTCTCCGAAGAAATAAAATGCGCCAAGGGTCACGGCTTCGCTGCGCAGAGTAGTTTACAAAACGGTTAGGTGCCTTTACGAGCTGCAGCCCATAGCGGGATGTAATACGCGAGCGGAACGAAAGTGGGCTTTCTTATTACGCCGATTACTTTCGCCTAGGCTATCGTCATTAACGCGACGGGGATGCGGCCATTATTACCGTCGCGGTGCGAGGATTTCCGATTTTCCAGCCGTGAGTCTCGGGGGAAATCGGGATGCGAATGAAATCGAGAGCGGGATTCATTCCCACGCGATTCCTAATAATCGGAGAGCGATAGCGTGTTTGCATTGTACTATGCGCGGAGCGAGCGAAATGCATGATAAGTGGATGGCGGAAGGGAGCTGTCCGGGTGGTGATGATGGAGGGGAAAAAATTGTAGGAGTTCCGTCTTTGACGGATGTACGGCCGCGGGAAAGGTTTGAGCAGGTGAAAATTGGAAATGTTTTCGTGTGAGAGATGATTTTTAATGGGAGGGTTAGTGTTTTGGTGTTTGGAAGATATTGATTTATTTTAACTTTTGAGCAATGTTTAAACTATTGTGTACAAAGCAATTTTAAGCTTAATAATTTTGAAATATTTAAAAAGTTTTAAAATAACAAAAAATGGCTATCCAATGTACTCTCAGCGTATATAATAATTGTTTTTTTAAATCGTGTCTATATTTACAAAGTATCTATCAAGGCATATTTTCATCGACAAACGCAGATAACGCCTACGTTTATATTGATTCCAATCAAAAAATTCGCCTGCACTTCAAATAATACTTCAAAAAGTCCATTAACTCTAACGTTACTTCAACCTCTCCTCTTCCGATAGAGGATACTTCTACCCACATATCACAAAGTGATAACCGTAAATTGCAGCAAACTTCGTATCGACTCTTATCGAGAACTGCCCCCCTCCCCCAACGCATAAATTCGAAAAGTTCATTAACCATATAACGTTACTTCAAACAGCGCGCTGACATCGATCTCTCATCCAGCCGGCAAAAGCAAAAAAAAACACCAGCCTCTGATTTCGAGGCCGCGATATACAGAGCCCAACCTGCGCGGCCGAAATCTCATAAAAGGCCAAAACGAAAACCGGCCACGTGGGCGTAGGAGATATACCCTCGCCAGAAAATAAAAGAATCAGCGGAGCAACGGGTCAGAGTGGTAATTAGGCGCTCGCCGCGGGAGACGAGAGAGTAAAAAAAAGAGCGAACCATGACGTTCGCGTCTCTCTCTCCACCTCGTCCTTTTGGCGTAGCGGTTCGGCTGCTCGCCGGCCCTTGGCCCCCACGATAACCGAGCGGGCGTCGACAGCTCGTAAACAGCGGCGCGCCGGTCAAGTGTATCATCGTAATTTTCGGCCGAGATCCGCGCGCTTGTAATGAGGCCCGTTAATAAAAGCGCCGATGAAATCGAGGCGAAGTTCGCGAGGAAGATTTATGGGCCGGCGGCGAAGAGAGACGAAGTTTTTTTTATAAGCGAGCTTGATGAAGGAGAGCCGAGTGCGTATATGTGGGAACATCGCGCGAAAGTGGCCGGAATGCAAATTCAGCGCCGCTTTCCGTTTGAAAATTTTCTGGGAATTTCGCAAGGTGCATGTAGCCTTATCTGCAAGCGACTTTGCCAATGCACTTTTTCTTCCCGGAACGCTACTGAATTAGCGCGCTATGGTACGAGATATTCGAGTGGAGGTTCGCATTATGATAAATATACATGAATATTTCATGGGGCTCGGATCCGAACGAAATCGTATTGGAATCCGTCCGCGTGGAAGTAGCGAGTTTTGATTAACGCCGTTAAACGCGTTATACTAGCGAAACGGCAGGGTTAATTAGCTCGAATACATCAGTTCCGAGCATTAATAGCGTTCGATTTGTTGGAGATAAGCAAATAGCAGGCGAGGTGTATAACTTTATTACCGGCGAGCGCGCGCCGGTTAAATCGATTACCAGAATTTACGCAATCGTAGCGGGTATATATAAGGCGAAACGTAAGCGATTATTTCAATTACGTTGCGATAGACTCGCGCGCTCGTGCCGATCTGTCTACCGCGCCGGAGAGATATACTTATATTAAAATTTCTCCGGGCAATCTCGGGGTGATCGCTCATGCCTAAACGGCGCAGTTAACGAAACGCTCAGGCGGTAGGCATGTATTTACGAGATATTAGATTTTGACCGTTACGATCGAATGACTCATAACCATTGTTTAATATGCAGAAAATTAGTCCACTGCAAAATTACCGCTTTGCACTCGTTCTTCTATTTACCATAAGCCCACTAATACCGCATACATCATTTGTCTCTATTATTGCTGATCTACGCTCCGAAGAAGCATTAACATTTTCCCAATTTCCCGAGCGAAATAACCATTAACAATCACATCGCGATAACTCAGCCGCGTCCAAAACGGTACAGTACCTCTAATACACATAAATAAAGCAACATATCTACAAAACCACGCACTCGCCTCTGTGGGAACCCGCAACGCGCGTCTAAACATCTCGCGCTCGCGCAACGTCCTCATCCAACAAACCCCACATCCGCGCGCAAGCGAAACAAATGAGACGGCAAAATTCTCCTCTACGCCAGGGAGAAATTGACGCGCGCGCGATTTATCAATATTACTCGGGACTGAGACAAAGCCGCGACAGCTGATTTAGCATGCGCCCGCGCTCGCCGCACCATTACGCAAGATCCGCGCGTTTTCTCTCACCTATACAGCCGCGAGATTAAGAAGTAGTCAGGGGAGCGGAGCGAGCTGCCGTAAATCATCGGCGTCGCGGCTTTTCCGTGCCGATGCAAGGATGGAAGGCGGCGAGCTCGATTTTCCCGTTATTGAAATTTATCGTTGTACGCCGGTGATTTTGGGTAGCTGGGAGTTTTGATTTTTTTCGAGGGTAATGAGGCCGATCGAGAAGCAGGTGCTGGTTATTATTGGGTTGGGGGGGATATTGCATTTACGAGTGGTTATTTTTCGGGATTACAGGGGGGCGGTTTTATGTGGTAATTTATGGGAGGTTATTTTTGGTTGAGTTTCGGGCGAAATTGAATCCAGCGCTGATGATAATTTACAGCGTTTAACGAGGAGCGTACGAGCTTTAAGAGATGCTCTCCCGTGGGGGGCTAACACGCGATATTTCGGGAACGCATTCGTGTTTTACAAGTGCGCTACACCGTTACTTTTTAGTAGATTCATAAAATTCTATTACTTTCCAATCTAAAATTAAACATCGCGAAAACTCGGCGTTACGATAAAAGTGTAAATAAATCCGCGATACTTCGAGAGCGCTGTAATAAAACAATAACTGATTCTCTATCGAAACACAACGCAGACAATGTATAATCCTAAATAATAAATCGCAACATAGAAACTAAAAGCGTAGAATATCCAGTACAACTTAAACAAAAACATACTCGGCTTATCAGCGAACATAAAACACGTATATAAATTCAAAATGACAGAAACGCAGCGGCGCATTTATCGCGCGCGTGTGTGCACGCATTGCGTCGGAAATGAGAAATGTTTAGTCTGGCCTGACGCGAATCATGCGTTTTTTTAAAAAATACATAAACGCTCGGGTTCGCGCAACTTTTTTATCGGGCGCGTAAGCAAAAACACAGGAGCGCCGCGGAGCCGCACGCGTGCATCGCTCAGATTCGCACGCATCAGGCGACTGCCAAGCGAGATCGGATTTCGCGATTTGGTTTTCCTTTCTGCAGAGTCGGATGCTCTCGGCTGATAATGCCTTGTCTAGTGCGTTGTAATAAGGCTTTTTTTTCTGGTAAATATTTGACGTTTGCGGGCGAACTGTCGTGGAGCTTGCTTTTCAGAAATGATTTGTGAATTTAAAAAAGTGCGTTTTTATGAAATATATGTTAATAATTTATCTATAGTTTAAATTTATTTATGATGCTGTATAAATTACTCGCGTCTAATAATAAAATAATTTATTTTTTAAATTAATTAAATGCATTTCATTACAAAACTTTAGCCAAAATTACAACTCCCAGGAATGAGCAATTTACGTGTAATGAATCTTTCCTCCCTTTTTTACAAATTAAAAATGCGAGATCTATCGCAACCTTCTCTACCTCCTGCAAAACCAAAACCCGTTAAATCCTAAATAATTTTTAATCACCGAGCGCACTCGACTTCATCCAAAAACACGTGCGTATCTACTTTAATGATCTCCAAAAAGGCAGCGTTTAATACGTCCACGTTTACGCGCGCCCCTGTTAATTGGCCGTAATCCGTAATTAACCGCGACGGCAGCCGAAAATCAGGTGGCGCGCGTGCGTGAAAGGTATAATACAACAACAGCAGCTGAACGGCGCAAAGAAAAGAAGAGGCCAAGAGGCGAAGCATCCCAGCTCCTTTTCCTCCTGACGTTAACAGCGTTAAAATCTCGCTTGCGCGCGTCACGAAGTGGGTTATGCAATTTGACCATGAGAAACGCAAACTGTGAGCGCGTCTGCGTGCGTGGGGCGAGAGAGGAGGGAGGGAGAGAGAGAGAGAGAGAGAGAGAGAGAGAGAGAGAGAGAGAGAGAGAGAGAGAGAGAAAGAGAGATGATCGAGCGAAGGTCCGCCGCGGGAGAGGCAGGAGGTAGTGAAGAAAAAAAGCGAACGGACGATAAAGGGATCCGTGGGGGTCTGGAGAGAGGAGGGGAAGAGAAAGACGCGAGGCAGAAGGAGAGAGATAGAGAGAGGGAAAGAGGATGTATAAGGGGGCTTCACACTGGTGAGTGGGTAAAAAGTTGGCGAATTGGATCTGCTTGGCTTTACAGTTAGCTTTTTGAGTGGCCTGAATTTCGGATAGTAATGTTTGATGCATTAACCGTAGAAACTGGATAAAAATTGCTCTCCAGCGCTGTTATAATAGTAGTTAATGTCTTTTTGCGGTATTAAGTTAACTTCTTCTTGAATTTATTTTAAATTTATACAGTAAAATAAAAAATGAAAGAAGTCAATGACCCAATAATTTTTAATCGACAGTTTATAAATTATACAGTAGTTAAAGCCGAGTACGGTAAGACCACGCTCTCTTAAAAACAAAAATACATAACAATAACATTTTCTCATTTAAAACTTTCTCACCAAATTTTCTCATCACCCATATTCCCTTTCCAGCACAAATGCATTACAAGTGGCACCTGCTCTCCAGACCCCCGCTCACAGCCGAGTGTGAAGCCCACCTAAGGATACACGGCGGGTGCGAAAAAGGCAGGCAGCTTGCCGCTGCCAGACATCTCAGCGCGGAAGACACGCGGGCCGTTTTACATATTTTAACGGTTCCGCGCATCGCCGTGTATATGTATATAACGTAACCGCCTCCCGCAGGCACGTCGCGCAAGGTGCAAGGGCGCGAATCTCGAGCTCGCTACGAAAAATCTCACTTTACCGCACGCAAATGGGACACGCACTGATCCATATATGTATAGCTGTACGTAGGAGCGAGCTCCTCGCTGGTTTATGTTTCGAGAAGAATTTACGAGTTTCCTCGCCGCTTCTTTTTTTTCGCGCCGCGTGGAAGCGGCGGAATATATAAATTTACGGCGTCGACGATTTTTGCAGGGTGATACGCTGTGTGCGTTGACTTTTTTTTGGAGGGGGGTGAGTGCGCGCTTGGTTAAAGTGCCTTGTTTTTATGATGGTTGTGCAATCTTTTTTTTGAGGGAAGGTTGAAGAGTTAGAAGAAGTGTTTTCGTTGTTTTTCAAGTAATGTTTTTGTATAATCGAAAATCAATATTATATTAAAAGAAATTGGTGACAAAAACTATTGAGAATCAGCTTCATGTTTGAAACACTGAGTATGTGAACAAAAAGTTAAATATTCAATATTTTGTCGGGTTTATTGTAACTTTAACATTTAAGTAAAAAGCATGTTTATCTTTTTGAAATAGATTAAAAAATCTTGGTGTATTTTACTGACATATAAAAATATCGAATTTTCAAAGAATTAAAAAATTATAAAGTAACTGTTTGTAAAGTAGAAAATATAATTTTTAATAACAGAGTTACATAAAAGTTTAACTAAAGGACGAAATCAAAACAAACCTGTAGAAATATTGATACTTGATGTTTCAATTACGAAACAGATTGTCGATTGTTTGACACTCAGCTCTTCAAATAACAAGTTTCGATCACTTTTCATCGCTATATCGAGCACACGATTTGATTTACTAAGTGAATAGCGATGTCAACTTTGCGTTCACAACTGCAACAATAATTTTGATTAATCGCAACTACAAACACTACCCCACCAAAAATCTAACAAACTCAAGAAAAACCTTAATCCTTCCCTTCTCTTCAAAGAACTCAAGACATACCATTACAATTCACACACTTTTGTTTCTCCAACGTTCTCCTTTTCAATCGGATTCGCCTCAGTATCCGCTCCGACTCTATCGTCCCGTCCATAAACGTACGTTTATCGAGAGAAGGCCACTGGCAAGCGAGCCTCGCATCAGACAGATACACACCCCGAAGAGCCTGGACTTGCAAGCACCTCCTTCAGCATCGAATAAAGGAGAGCAAAGCGATATACACTCACTCGTACACTCGTGGAGAACGAACGGAACGTATATATACGAGCGCTCGAAGAGGAGGAAACGACTGTACAGAGAATCGAGAAGAGAACGGGTTAGATACGCGCTGGATTATCGATGCTTTTGAAAGATGATATTTCACTGGCTGAGTTCTTATTTTTTTTTATTATTCGCTGCGAGCGGGAAGAAGCTCGCGCATTGTGTGACGTACGGTTTCATTGTGCGATTTAGCATTGTGACGGGGGTCTTATCTCGTTAAGATTTTTTGAGGTAGCTGCATCGGATGCCGGCCAGCAGTCGGGAGAGAAAAATGTTGCGGTGAGCCCGAGCTGAGGTATTGTTGGGCGCTGTTATGTGTGAATACTTTTGAGGTTCCGTTAGATTCTGATACATTTATTATAAGGAGAAATGATGGCACGAAAAAGTGTGGGATGAATTTATTCAATCCTTTGAATTTTCTGTAAAAATATGGGACGTAGAGAAGAAAATTAAATTACTTTTTTTTACAGCGCAAAACTTAAGGAAGAAAATTAACACTTTTAATTAAATCCTTATTAACAAAAAGAACTTTTTTAAAACCCTTACAAATCCCCGGCCGACCGAGAAAAGAATACCAAAAATCTAGCACGAACCCACACAAACGATATTTTTTGCTCACCAATACCAGAAACGAAAACGACTATAAAACGGCTTAGCATAATCGCAGCGTACCGTGGCACTGCCCTCGCCGTGCAACCCACAACCACAACAATCGATTCTCTCTCTCTCTCTTCCCCATGAAAATTCAACGTAAAAATACCGCGGGTAATGGAAACATTAGGCAGCGCGCCGTTGGCGGACAGCTGAAAAACAATGGAATATACTGTGGCCGCGGCGAAACGGCACATGCGGCTCACGTGCCGACACTGGTTAATCGCGGGCACGATTAGAATCGCGCCGGGTACTTACATAAGAGCGAAGAGAGAGAGACGCACGCACATACACGTATACAACGAAAGCCCATAATGCTCTCGATCTTTTGAATTTTTTTCTTTTTTCGGGACCTCTCTTATCTCTGTACCGTTTGTTGCTACTTTTTTTGCCGGCCGTTCCTTTGTCCAAGGCGGCATCTCTTTGGGACTTTTGCGAGCCGCGCGCTAAGAAGATACGGCGGAAGGGCCTTTAGCTTTGTACTTGTAAGCTAAACGGAAATTTAAGTGGAGGGACTCTCTGGTAATGGTAAAGTTAAGGGGAATAAAGAATGAGGATAAATGCTTTAGTGAAACTGTTTAGTATTCTTTTAAGAGATTAATAGATTTTTTGTAGAAGAAATTAATAATTGAAAAGAATTATATAAGGTAAGTATATTTTAACATAAAAACTTTTTACATTAACATGTATCAGGTATGACACTAAACTTGGCAAACAAAACAAATAACCACGAAATCAGAAAGGATCGCTTTCACGAATAATTATCATAAAATATTATCTAATTATATCGCGGTGCAAGGCTAATTAACTTACTTAGCATGAGCCTCGATTCGGCGCGCGGGAGCGCGGAAGTAAGCAGTATCAGCGCGCTAAGGAAGCCAGTGAAATACTTCCCAAAGTCTCTCGCGGCGCGAGCCGAAAGCGCGAGCGAACAATGGAGATGCAAATAAAGTTATTTTCCCATAAAATTACAATTAAGTAATCGTATATAACCGAAGATTTAAGATACAGGTCGAGCTAGCCGGACTTGCAAACAAACTGCTAGCTCTTTACGTGTGCTGTGTAAAGGCAGAGGATTTCCAACCGACTGTTTCTCCACCTGTCTGCTTTGCTCGTCACTCAAACTTGTACTTTCGCGCTGATTGTTTGCATTAAAGTGGGTAGGACGTTTACGGTTAAAAGTAAAAAATAAATTATGTATTATTTTTAACAATTTATTCAAATGATGATATTCTTTTGAGATGTAATTTTTTAGATAATATCAATGGCTATCATTTTTTCATAGCAGTAATTTATTTAAAAAGTGAATTAAATATTCATATTTGACATAATTTTTTCTTTTGATAACAATAAAAGTTGTAATGTATTACTTTATTAAAAAAATAAAAAAAAATAATCGCTATTGTTATAAAAGTAGAAAATCATATGAAAAGCGAAGTAAAGATTATCCACTTGTAAAACACACTCATTTCGTTTAGGGATTTGATAAAAGACTAAAAGAGCTAAATTAACTTTTGATTAATAAAAATTGTAAATAAAATACTATTGATGCTATTACTTATTTTAACGCAAAAATTTGCTTTTTTCACTTATCACTAAACTTCTTTTTCAAAACATTATCCTTGTAACAAACCTTGAAATCATTCACAGCATTATCAACAAAAATTTTCAAAAATATCACTTTTTATTTTAAGACACCTTTAACCCTACCAACTTGCACACTGCAGAACTATACGATCGATCCCCCAAAAAAATCAAGAAAAAACCACACTCCTTACTCGCCCGACAACCGATCTCCTCCGCGTTTGCCTTCGATCCTCCACACCGCACTTCATCTCCTCTATCCTCTATCTATCCCCTATACACCGTCAGAGAGTTACGCTCAACGAAGCGGCTCTCTCTCTCTTCTCGCGGGTTAATCGACCGATCGAGTTTACATCAAGGGCTGCGCGCGCGCAAACGAGCCGCCGCCGATCGCGAAGCACTAAATTTCCCACCCCAGCCAAGTGCGTTTACGCAGACACAGAGAGGAGAGCGAGCGAGGCTCGCGTAGCGCGCGAAATTGCCGGAAACAGCTGATAAAGTGCAGAGGCGTTTGTCAAGCGGCGAGTCTCTGCGCGTAGCGCGCGCGCTTATGGCATCTTTATTAATGTTACGTTGCAGGTGGCACTCGCGGAGCTTTTCTTATCGGCTGCGAGGGGACTTGATGTACAGTGTATTCCACGCCAGATGAGATAGCGAGCGTATCTGCGTATGGTTTTACGCGGAAAGCCGGCTCTCGGGGGGAAAGGAATGTGAAGGGAGATAATTAGGGACGTGACGTCAGAGGTCGGCTTTTGAATGGGTGTGAGATTCTTGGGCTTTATCGTGCGTGGAGAATGAAGATGGCCGTGTGAGGCTGTCGTATCTTATCGGTCATTTTACGATTGTTTAATTGACCTATATGCAGATGTGCTTCTTCGGTAGCTATGCGAATGTGGTGAGATTAAGGGGTTAATAACAGCTGTTTGTTTGGTAAGTTTCATTGTTTGATTTATCTTGATAATGTATGAATTTAGTAACGCATTTGATGTTAAAGACTTAAAAACGAACGTAGATTATAGATACATGTAGTTTCATGATACTACATAGTTTTATTAAGAATTGAAGTGGGCCAACAAATTTCTCACGTAACGTAATATGTAATATATTATTTTATCCTTTATTATAAATTAGTGTACGTATTTATTAAATGTTATAAATGCTATTTTTGTAACATAATTTGGATTTGAGATTTTCACGTAAAATCTTAATCATTTTATAGATTATTCAAATTTTGACTATATGTTGTTGACTATATGTTCAAAAATTTTCGTGCCAAACTAATTTTATCATTCATCAAAAAAAAAAAGAAACGTCAATAACCTTTAACACTGTCTAAACTCTTTAAATCCACCTACTCTATAATATAACAAAGCCCGTGCAGCCATCAGCTACCGTCTGCTCTTTCCATACAAAACGCGCGCTCGCAAATTCATTTGCACACAAAACTTTGGCGCTCGATCGCATCGGGCCGATACACAGAGCGAGCATCGTCTTAAAGTAGGACCCTCTTATAAAGAATGCTCAGTGCATGTACTTACCTATGATGGTGTGAACTCGAACGGAGAGCTGGGTCCTGAGAACGATGGAGTTCTTTCGGCTGCAACAGAAAGAGAAAAAAGTCCCTCGGTTAGTACGTTTGTTTGTTTGTGCGACTCGGCCGTATACGTAAGTAGCCGGGCCTCGTTATATATATATGCCCTATGTATATACACGCGTGTAACAGAAAACTGGAGCACCGTTAGGTCGTGGCCTGCGAGAGGCTCTAATATTATGGATGAGGTTTTATCATATGCGGGTCTCTAGAGAAGAGAACGAGAGAGAGAGAGAGCGCAACGCAGCGTCGTGCATTAATAAGGATTTTTTCCTTTGGTTTTTTTTCTGCTCCGTCTTCTTTTAGCCGAATCCTCATTACGGGCTTTATTAGAGGATGCGAGCTCGCAGTAGGCTAATGGGCGAGCGTATTATGCGAAATTTTTTTTGTGGATCACGAGGTTGGGCGCCGCGATTTTGACGTGGACTGTAATGTGGGTAAAGAGCGCCGTTGTTGTCGTCGTTAGCGGGGAAGCTTTTCTTTTTAATTGAAATTGCGGCCCGGTCTAATTTGCAGAGGATCAGCAAGAGGAGGAAGTGTCGGTGTGTACTTTATGCCGAGGTGGGTAACGGGACTGTTTGAGTGACAAATTGGACGCATCAATTTTAGCAATAAAATTTCAATTTATATGGGTGATTATTATGTGGATACATTGCAATTATTCTAATAAAACAAAAAATCGCATGTTGCTTACTTTCTTCCAATTTTTTTAAATATTGGTAGAAAATTCGATATTAATTGCGGTCAACGACATACAACGCAGCTTTGCCCAAACTCACAGCTACTTAATTAAAACATAAATTCAACTCACCAAACAGAAACATAAAACCCGCATAAACAATAGCGGCCAGCATCGACATCATCATCATTGCAATCAATTTTCGCAAAAAGCCACTCCCCCGCTTCCAAACCTCAAGCCGCATCCTCTCATCAACCAACCGCCGCACAATTACACGCAAAACGCTTATAACCCCCTCCGTTCCTCTCGCAACTCCACGCGCGATATTCAATTTGTCAGGGCGAAAGCGCGCCCATGATCAATCGGCTTCCAGCCGGCCCGTCTCCAAAACACTTAATTAAGTAATTACACGTATGCGCGTGCGGCGTTCCTATATACATATACGGTCTATTAATTTGCCATTGTAATTAATTAGCTCTGTCGAGGCGACGGTCACTGGGGCAACGGGATACTCAAGCTGGCGCGCGCGCGAGGGCCTCGCTGCGCTCTCTGTACCCCATAAATATGTAGGAGCAGCTCAGGAGAGTAAGAGAGGGCAGAGGGGGCCCCCTCGAGCTATGGGGGAACGCGCGGCGTGAGAAAGGCCGTGGAAAAAGGGCAGCAGCGAGTGAGTTTCTTGAATATTGCATTTCGCGAGAGCTGAGTAAGGAGCGAGCTGCAGTGTGTTATGAGGATTATTATGCGAACGAGCGCCGAGGAGAGATAGTTGCAAGCCGCGCGTTGGGATTTTGTCGGACGGGGGTTTCTTTTGAGATTGTGTCGGTGTGGGATACTGTATGGTAAGAATATTTTGGATTTGCGATTTTGCGTTTTGGTTTGCTAATGGGGA
>JAPYZB010012316.1:0-11192 GCA_030522745.1 Eupelmus kiefferi | reverse complement strand
CATACACAGCTGCGATCCCAACGCCATTGTGTCTTTTTTTTTAATTTACGACCTGAAATCAAATGTAAATCCGGGTAAATAAAAGTCCAAGAAACATATAATAAAACAATTTAAATCAAAATACTGTCATACCAGCAATCAGTTTTACATTACCTTTCAAATTTAAAAACCAGTCCAAAGATAAAACTTGAAAAATCCAAGTACCAAGTGCATTTAAAAAGCGAGACACCGCGCCGACTTAAAATCCACCGACTACTGTCAGTCGCCTTGAAATAAACTGCGTTCCGCACCTGCAATCAAAATAAACAAAAAAAAAAGACGCCCAGGCTCTTGAGCGAAAAAACACAAAGAATCGTCCCAAAGGAAAGTCCTTCCGCATATATGCGCTTGGTGCATTTGAGAACCACTACAGACACCCAACGTCGGTTCACCTTCGATTCCCAGCACGACGCGAAAGGAGATTGGAAATGCGCGCTGGCAAGGTGGATCACCCTGCGAGGAGCGCCGCTCGATTTTCCTCCTTCTCGTCTTAGCCATGCTGTTCTCGAATTGAAATTTAACGTCATTGCGTATTTACAATGTCGCAGCAAATATTTAGTGTCCGTTATTTCAAGATTTTTTTAAAGATCTTGTTTGAGGGTAGAAGGAATTCGGCTTTTTAAAATATTTGGTGTTATAAGTTTAAGTGAGATATGCATGCAAATATATGTGTTTATGAATATTTGAAAGCAAGCGTTTTGTCGTTAATTAATGTTTTACGCGATAAATTTTATGTAAATAATATTATTTTTACAGTGGGAAAAATTAGCTAATCGTACTTTTAAGTAATAAACGTTCTTAGAGTTTATTATATAAAAAAAGTAAAATAACTATTTGTTTAAAGGTCATATTACAGAATTTAATACAAGACAATTATTTTCATAATTTATTCATAAAATTAATTTTGAACTATTGTAATTATTATTTATAAACTATAAGAACTCGAATTGAACTAAAACTAAATTTCGAAATACAGGAATTAAATCTTTCAGTGATTTATATATTCAACTATAACTTCAATTAGAGTTCGGAGGATATGTGTAATAAAATAAATGAAATTTTGCGCTTTAGAACCATCATAAAACTAGTTTGACAGAAACTTTTGTAACAAGTAATAAACTGAAGTAATAGGAACGACCTAACTTAAATAATTTATTTTACGCAACAATAATTAAAGTTTAATTAATCCTTTTAAATTATATATGGGAGAGAGGGGCAAGTTGACCATATAGATAAATAGTCACAGTGTTTAAAATTCCTTGAAAACACGACATACAGTTTCGGTTCTGTTGTGGATGAGGTGTGCAGAATGTGTACGTACAAAGTTTGATCAATTAGATATAAAAGTTTTTAGATACTCTGTATTCTTAGAAAACGTTACAGATATGTTAATTATTTACGATATTAGTTATAGTGCACAAAATTTTTCTTTTACTTATTTTAATTTTACTTAATCATTTCGGGAAACATTTACAAAAGACATATATCTCACAATTTGCGTCGAGGCTCTAATTGACACATAAATATATTCTAGCGAAAGAAGTTACAGCAAAGGTTAATTTAATTTATAAATGTCATATTGCTTGGTTTTTTAAATACTTCAGTAAATGTGTATAATTTTTTATGAATATATTTTGATAAAAAATCAACAGATATAAAAATGTGTCTTCTGGCCCCACTATTATCTTCTATTTTTTTTATAAACATTATATAAAATAATGTTTATAAAAAAATTTATAATTCACTTCCTCATTCGCTTTTTCAAGTTATGATTTCAGCAAGAAAATTATTATAAATAATAATATGTTTTTCATAATTTTTACTTTGTTGGTATTAAATATAAAACAGTAAATAATGTAAAAAAGTAAAACAAAAGAATCCAATTTAAACAAACTTTTAAACTTTTTTAAAAAATATTGTAAAAATAAACGGATTAGAGAAATAAGATGTTGCTAGAAAGCTTTTCCAAAGTGCTGTTTTACATAAAGTTTTAGACAAATTTTGTTTCTAAAAAACATTTTCCCTTTCTTGTATCAGCTTTTCCAAAGTAGCACCTTCCTAAAACATCATCTAAAACAACCATTCGCTAAAGCTCTTCAAAAACGGTAGCTCTTTGAGAATTGCATCTTATTCCTCTAGCTTCTAAATACGACATAAACAAACACTATATTTTAATCTATTATTTTAAATTAATTAAAAAGAACATTAGATTTACTAAAATTATTTTTAAAGGAACATTAAAAGGAGCCTCACTGAATGTAAACAAACTTAATTTTCTTCAAGAACCGTCAAAATTTCACGTGCACAATTAGCTGTTTGGAAGGCGTTCAACAAGGCGAAATTAGTTTCTGATACGTTCGCGCACACGCCAAATAAGCGCGAGCGAGGAGTTGCGTCTCAGACATTGGAGGGAAAATTGCGTTAGCGCGAGAGCAAGGGCCGCTGTCACGGCAAGCGCGCCAAATGTGCTCCAAATACCTATGTACATTAAGCTCTTTGCTGTGCTTAGTTTTAATTTTCAACTTAGGTTAAATTTTTCTTTTTCTTATCGAAGCTGGCGGAGAGCTTCATTGAATTTAGATGTTTTAATTTCCGAGCTGATTTATCAAAATGAAAAGCATAATATATGTTATTTAAATTATTTTTCATTTTTCGCTTAGTTGAGAATAGTTTTGGTTTTAAAATAGAGCAATTTCTATCAAAGTGTTAAAAATAAATAAATTAATCAAAAAATTTTTTTTAATCACGAACTACCTATCAAAAATAAATCGATATTTATATTAAAAAAATAATAAATATCTTTGTTTTGACTTAAAATCTGCATATACTACTTAATTACTCTAAAGAACAATCTTCGTTTCAATTTTTTCCGCGTGATAATGCATTGTTACTTGAATGAATGAAAATTATAAAAAATTCTTCACCCTAGTGTAAAGACTTTCTTCTTCCAAACTCCTGCAGTGTGCTCTTTCAATCTTTTCAATTCTCTTGAAAACGCGTCTCTCTAGAGCTATTCTAGGTCGGAGCTTACCAATTAAATACAAGATGGCATGATTTAAAATTTACTAAGAAAAAAATCTTAGAATTGTTTCATTCAGATTGTTTCTAATAAATAATTCATATTTTTTTATAAAATTAAAATTTGTTAAGAAACTTTTCTTTTTCTTTTTCAAAAAATTGCGTTAAAAGTAAAAGTATAACTGTTATTTACAAATATCTTCTTTGTAAATTAAAGTTGTATGTAAATTAATAATAAAAATTAGTCGATGATTTTCACAAGACATCCGATATTGGTTAATGAAAATGTTCTTGTTTTACTATGACTCAGGTCGCTATCAAATTTCTTCCTATTGTTTTTTAGATTTATCAAATACAGTATTATTTAAAAAAAATATATTTTAAATAAAATATTATGAAATTAAATTAAAACTATGAAAAGATTTTAAAGTCTATTTCGTAGAGCTCGACATCTCCTTTCTCAGAAAATCGTAAAATGCAATTTCACTTTCGCTTTATTTGTCTTCTTATGTTTGTGATTGTTTCAGGCCCCCCTTGATTTCAACAATAGAACTACAGTCACCAATTGTTAATGTTAGAAGCTGTGAATATGTTTTTTGTTGCTTAAATTGAAACTATCGTAATTTCGAATTAATTTAATATTTTTTAATTTAATAGAAATCAATTTAAATTTTGTTTTCTGTAGTTTTGCTTACTTTTTAAAACTCAATTTAAAACTTTTGTAAGTTAAAATATTTAAAGTTTGCTATAGATATTATTTTTCTTAAAATAATCCTCATATTATTCTTAATTTAAGTTTTTTTATCTATACGAAAAAAGTCCTACGAGGCAAATATTATATTACGCACCAGTGACGAACCGTATTTTATGCCAGGAGAGATAAAAAATCATCTTAAAGTTAGAATTGTGAGGTTAGAGTGGCATAAAATTATTTTTTAAAGAAATTTCTGAGCATAATTCTCAACAAACAAACTTTAAAAATAAAAATTTATAGATTTAACAAGTAAACATCTGCAGTCATTTTAAAGATTAAATAACAGAATATAATTTAGAGCTTTAGTAAAGAGATAATATATTTAAGTATACTATACTTATTAATGAAATTTTATAATTCTACCTTTTTAACATTTTAATTATAAAATTTTAACTAACAAACTCTTTTGAACTGACGACAAAATTAAGAATATTTATGGTAATTTAACGATTACGGAGTCAATTAAGTTTTAATATTGTCAACACTCAATAAAAATTGTAGTTAAATTACGATGTTTAGAATAGGGAAACATTATTCTTTATAGCCGATTTAATGAAAAAAGTAAAGAACTAAAAAAGTGTTAAGTTGAGTAATAAACTTAGTCATTGTCACTATATCTCTTTTTGATTAACAAGATCATAAAAGATTTTTAGTGAGCTGTAAAATGAATTATTGATAATTAACAAATAATTAATAGAATGGTATATGCATTTTTCAAAATCATGTATGTACTATTACTTTTACCAAAAGACTTTTGCGCCCGCCAGTCTAAAAATGGGCACTTTTGGCTCTCATTTTAGGTATTAAAAAGCGCGAAAATCGTGCTTGTGTGACAAAACATAATTTATACACACACCCGACAAATTTTACATTCTTTCAACAATATATTTCAATACTTAATTTCAATAACAGAAAGTCAGTCTACCTACAAACTATTTTTATTTTCAGCTTACATAAAAGTTATGCAATAAAAAAGATCTTCTATTAATGAAAAAATTGCATAATTTGATAAGATGCTTCACTTTGAAACGCTATCACAGACCTTACAAAAAACTCTTTAAAGGCCATTAGGAACGTTTTGAGAAATGCGTAATATTTAAGTTCCAAACGTCATGTAATGATACCATCACATAAACGTTAACATTTTTTCCTTTTGATAATTATTTTTTAATTATTAATAATAGTTCTATTTACAATATTCTAAAAATTAAAAGACTGTCAAAACGCTTTCTTTTTTCTCAATAAGAAATTGAATAAATAGAATTAAAAAAAAATTCCATCATTTTCGTTCTTTTCTTTTTTTAATTAATAAATGAATATTTTGGAAGATATTAAATTGAATTCAACTGTAAAATAACAGACCGCCATATGCCAAAGAATAAAATCTCAAATCTACATGATCATGTGCCCTGCGTTAAAATCCCAGATCTAAAGTTAGATAACGTATGCCTAAGGTTACAACCCTGAATCTACAATTGAATCACTTGTACCACAAATAAAGATCCTAGATTTTTAGTAGCTTCCCTGACCAATCCTGGCAAAAGCAAATTGATGGTCTGAAGGGTGCGAAGGAGACCATTGCCGCAATTTGTGCAAAATTTCAATGCGAAACTTGTAAAATCTACCTTTTTTTAACTAATTATACGAGAGTCATTGATGTTCGGTTTTGAACAATCGTCTGAGAGTAAAAAATCGCTTGACACATTATGATTATAGTTAAATAGATTCCTTAAAATTACATAACAATAAACTTTTGTTTACAGCACGAAATATTCTGAAATATAAATTAAATCATTAATTATATAAATAATTTATTTAAGTTTTAAACTATCTTTCAAAAAATTTAATAAAAAGATTTTTTAAATGTCTTATTAAAAATTAAATATTTATAAATTAAGAGTTATTTTCATACAAATGCAAAGAAGCAATATTTTTAAAAAAGAAGAAATATTTAAATAACCAATTTTTTTTAAAAAATAAATCATCTATACAAATTTATTATAGAGTTAAGATGTTCCTCTTATATCAAGTGGTTCTTTTGGATAGCAATGAGAAAAATTTTCTTGGTAATCTGTGAACTATTATAAAGGACTTTGTAACTCGGGATTTTCCTGAGAATCGTCGCCGCAGTAATCAGCTAAATGCTTATTTTGCAAGACGATTAATAAGTGCATGAATCGTCATTGAATATGCGCACATATTACGGAGACGGAAGGCAAATAGCGAGGATTTAGAGTTTTATATCGATATTCAAATATTGTTAAACAATTTTTTTCGTATGTACGTTATTGTTATTCATATGCTACCATAAATTTTTAATATTGTTGCATTTGAATATCATTAACATTCGTAAATAGTACAGGATATTTTATAAGGAAAAACACTATTAATTCGTCTACGTAACAGCTTTGATGGCAAATATTTTTTGTTCACAAATGTAATAGACACACAAAAAGAGATTTAAGTATTGTTTATACAAGTTGTTCCTCAAAATTTTCTTAAAAATCTATAATAATTTAATAATATAACCTTTTAAATTGTAGAAAATTCAGACTTGATTAAAATATAAACTGTAATAAGAATAGAAATACAAAGATTAACATTCTTTCTTGGTGTTTAATCAGTTATTCTAATAATTAACAGAAAATATTTACATTTACAAGTATAATTAGGTTATAATTAAGTTAATGATTATTCAATTTTAATTAAATAAAGCACATGGTATTCCGTTTAATAAAAATGACTCTAAGCAATGAATTTTAACTTCTACACAGGATACGTTAATTCATTCTATGTAGTGATCTTGTGCTGAATATATAAGTCTATATAAAGGATAAAAGATAGCATGATGAGTCTGAATGTTTTTTGCATTTTATACAAGGGCTTTTCCTTTTTTCGTTTTAATTTCTTATGTGTCTAATGTTTCATTCCATTAATTATGACCGCGCGTACCAAGCAGAATTTTAAAATTGTGTAGAAACTTAGATTAACTGCTAGTTTGAAAAATACTCATTATTATGTAGATTTTAAGTTTTCACAAAAACCGGTATAAAATTAGGTAAATATTTTTTCTTACTTTTTTTACTTACAATCAATAAAGAAAATTTTTTGTTGTAATCTTCGACGGTACAACAATTAGTTTTTTCTAAAATTTGATAAAACCTTATATTAAATGTAAAATAAATTTTTTGTACCAAAATATTTTAGTTTTGTAAGATAGAAAGATCGATTTTTGCCTCTACATTTTTGCAAATTATGTCTTTTTCAATTTTATATCCAATAAATTTCTATCCTAATTTAGAAAAAAAAGCTTAAAAAATACTTATAGCAGTCATCCAATTGCGGTCACAATCTTCAAACAACTTTAGCATCCTCCTTTATTATTTTCATCAACCCATACAAGTTTAAACGCATCAAACTCTAAACGATTATTAGCGCCACCACTCAATCCGCTAAAACGCAGAATCCTTTATCTCTCAGAATCCTGAAAATAGAATCCCACAAAAACTGCAAAAGCAAGATAAAAATTTGCCAACACAAGATGCAAATGAGTGCAGTGCACCCGTACCGAAATAATCCCCGTAGCATCTCAGCATGACTCACTTAGCATCCGCGTGCGGCATAAAAGTAAGAAACCGCCCTGCGCCTGTCCTTTAACTCCTACCGGCAATACGTATTTGTCGCATTATCGCGTTTTACTACCGGCAGCGCGCTTGTGTTTACGCACATTTGCGAACGCGCGTCACGCTCGCTTCGCCAAAACCCGTTCTCTGCCCATGTGCCTTTTTGCACCCGTTTATTGTTCCACGAGCGCGCTTAATATAGAAAGGCCGTAAACAAGGAATTTCGCGAGTCGGATATAAGCGCGGACGGGGCCTTGCTCTGATAAAATTGGCGCGTTATCGTCTATAAATAAGCTACGTGGGAAATGCTAAATAATTAGCGTGACTGCGTGTAGGTCGGTGCGCGGGGAGAGCCATTGCGCTGAGTATTTAACGATGTGGTTTAGTTGTGAATAGCCGGAAAGTAATTTACTGCTTGCGCTAGATCGTGGCTTTGCAGAAGTTGAGACAGAAGTTGACGGGGAGTCGGTTCGTCTGCGTGGCTCGCGATTGTAAAAGTAATTTAACAGCGGATTATTGATCGGTGTGTTGTAAATGATTTTGAAATAGCCAATTACGTCTTAAGGATCGTTCTTAAATAACGGATGACTAGATTGGGAGCATTAAAAAAAGTAAATAAACTCGTATCAAGAATGCGATGTCGATACTTTTTGCATTTCATATAAATATTTATTAATTTCAGACGGTCTTCTAGATTCAAGTTATTTTTCTCCAAGAAAAAATAGATATTGTTGAATTTTTAAGTATGTTCATTTTTTAAAGGATAAAATATTTTAAATAATAATCGTAAACATTTATTATTTATATATTTCCTTTATACTTCCTAATAAATTTTAAGCATTAAAACCCTGCATGCAGTTATCTCAGTATTTAAATAGCGAAATTAAAAATTAAAACTAGTCAGAAAATTCACTTTCGATTTTAATATTGATTAATCAACATTTTTTAACCTGCTTATTCAGCCGAACTATGAACGATGACCAACAAAAATAAATTCAAATAGTCATAGCAGTATTTCATTGCAGGATCAAACCAGATTATTTAGATATTTATCTTAATTTTTTAATTTATTTGAATTTTTTTTTTTTAGTTTTTAGCAGGCGCTCAGCAAAATACAAATATAATTTTATATAAAAGATTATGATTATACACACTATAATTATGTATTTATACATCTATATTATAGGTAAATTGTAATTTTATGTATAAATATCAAGAGAAAAAAATGTCCAATTTCAACATAATAATCCCCGTCCTAAAATGGTTAAATACTTCAAAAACATAGTAAATATGTTTTGCAGTTATAAACGAAGTTGTAACCACTTCTAATCAAACCCAGTCCAGCCGCGCCGAGACGTTTTCATCGAATCCAGAAAAGTCTGCAAGCGATCGCCTCGATTTTTTACGATCTCTTGCCAATCCCGCAAAAAAGGCACATTTCGTCTCAACGGATCAGCGAGCATAGGGAATGAAAATCCAAGTTACGACGACGACTACGCGTTGAATTTGTTTATTAAAAACAGGTTTCTCTCTCTCTTACTCTCTCTCTTTCTCTCTTCCTCACGGCGTACATTAGTAGCGGCGGTGCCGCTATAGTTGCTCCCGTGCCTTTTATTAATCACACGCGTCAAGGTTGCACTCACTCTCAATGCGTCTTGCGAATCAATGGCCGCACCGAGTTTATATGTGACTATATAACATTTCAGCAGAGGCGTGCAGTACCGAGCGTGGAAACGCATGTGACGAAAAGAACATAAATGAGATCCGCTTGGCTGAGTAGAATTTCATTGTGCTGCTGCTTGGGATATGAAATTCACGTAAAGATGGAGTGAAGATGAATGTGTGTTGATGCTACTCAGGTAAGGACTAATTCGTTGAGTATAGAATTTGAAATTTTTTATAATCACTTTGGATAAAAAGATATGTCTATTTTCTGGAAATCTTAAACGTGCAGATCTTGATCTCAAGGTTTGGTCTTTTGCGTGCATAAGGCCAGTTTTTAAAAATTTAATTTTAATCTAATAATACAAAAAAGAAATAAACAACAATCTGCAGCGGTCTATTTTAATTGCGGAATGTTAGCACCGCAAAAAGATGCGTCGCATCAAAACGTCTCTTATTCACATCCTGAATAAAACATAGTTTCAGCAGCAATTTTTCACCGCGGAAAATTAATACCGCAGAAGAAAATCCTTTACATCGCCAGCGTCTGCCGCAATGCAGCGCTCGGAAATAAATATCGAATAACGTCAACGGAAACGTCTGCTGACCCAAACCTCGGTCTCCTGAACGTCGATTAAATTAACAATCCCGAGCTTCAATTTTCCGAAAACTCCCCGAATCAAACTATCCGCTAATGACATATCTGGGATCAGTAGTGAAGGCAGATCAGCGGTCACAGACGCCTGGCTATTCCGCTGAATCATCCGCTCATTCACCTGTCGTTTGCTATAAGTTTCGTTTACCAACTATACAACGGACGCGCACGTGGAATACGCGAACGTATAATTCTCGGTGTGTATATCCTTGTTGATACGTATACGTACAGTTGCATGGGAGGCTCGAGCGGCTGTCGCGTGCGTCACTTGGAGACGGACAATTTTAAAGTTAAAAAGGCGTAAGCGAGTCGCGCTGAATTAAATGGCTTGTTAAGAAGCGAGCTGATTACTCGAAGCTTCGAGAGGCGTTATTGTTTTTTATGTTAACGCGTTTTTATGTTTGTTTTAGGTTTTTTTTCTAAGATTTTGTTCTGATTCTTTGAACTTAAAGGAGAATATTCTAAATTGAAAATTGACAATCTGACTTCAAAGGAGTATTGTATTTTTTTGTAATAATTTTTTCGTCATTAAGAAAGCGCTTTTTTCATCAAAAGAATTTTAAATATTATGGTGTGATTGAATTAAAAAATTTTTTGTTGTAATAAACTTTTTACAAGGTAAAATCTATTTTCCAAGCAATTTTATGTAAATCAGATCTAGATCTATGGAAAAAGATAAAAGTAATCGTGACCTAAATATTAACTTTCTATCATCCAAATTTTGTTACAAAGTACCAGGGTCAAAATACTTATGCAAAGTTTGTCTACAAAATTGCACATTAAATATAAAAAAGAAGATGTAAAAATATGGTCATACATTGGAATAATTTTCATTACATTTTAAGTTTCCCTATTATATTAATGATTAAAAACGAATTGCAAAATGAGCAGGTAAATACTTCAGTAACTCCTTACAAATAGCATGCTAATAAGAATAGGTCGAATGCTGATTACGGTATCAAATCGATGATTTGAGTCGGCGCGCGTGCGGGCGGATATTGAGGTGGGGAAAATGACAGTCGTATATACAAGTACATGTACTTTCTAATTTTACATCAATGCAAGCGCGCCTGTTGAACCCGTGATATAATATTATGTGGTATTACACGTGTATAACATTGTGGTAGAAGGGCAGGCTTACGTGGGTTATATTTTTTGCAGAATAATGTCTGGTTAATAAACGTCGATGCTATTAACATAACATTTTTCATCATACATAGCGTATACGACTGCATAAAAAACAGTGTGGTATTTTTGATTTTCCTTTTTTTTTAATACCTAGCTTTGTACATTTGCATATATCTAGTAAATACACAGGAAAACATGGTTTATTAAATGTGACTATAATCTTTTGAAAATCTAATAGTCTTCTGACTTTTCTTGAAAGATTTTACACGGATAAATAAAATTTGCGATTGACAGTCTACGTTTTTGTATTCGA
>JAPYZB010012280.1:0-10446 GCA_030522745.1 Eupelmus kiefferi | reverse complement strand
CTAATTATCAATACTGTTCCAGTACCGTTTGCCAATACTGGCTTGTTGGCCACCAATGGTGTACCAGTATGGGGCCGTTTGTGCTTTCTTCCATGGGGAGAGGATTCGATTTTACGGGAGGATGCGCTCCATTAAAATGCGGGATCACAGGGTATTAGCGTGATGAAGAAGCAACGAATCGGCATGGGAGGGAGGAGGGGGATTGTGAAGGGGACATGTGCAGCGCTAAAATGTGGCTATTAAAATTCAGAGTTTTTTTGGATTTAAAGTATTTGCATTTTTTAGTCCGCGACTTTTATTCGGGGGAAATTCTATCCTTTTTATGGAGGCCTCGCTTTTTTAGAAGCCGAAAATATTATTTTGTTTTGCTGGGGAGAATATATTTAAAACGTGCATTAAGAATTGTAATTATCATATTTTTATTATTCTTACGGCAAAAACGTTATTTTTGTTCATCATGAATTTTAATACACTTAAAACTCTTGTAGTATTTCATATTTAAAAGGAACTTTTGCACCCGCACCGGAAGAGTGTAGGATTAAAATATGCGTATATGACATTTGCAGAGACACGGGAGAAAGCATTTTATTTGACATTCTGACATATTTTATTCGCGCGCGAATCACAATAATATATAAATAACATTTAACATTTTTTTTTCAACTTGCTTTATTTATTAAACATGCATAATTGTCTTTTGTTCAAGGCTACCGTTTTTGTGAGAAACTTCTCTCTGCGCCATCGTTTTGTGTGTCTGGGCTGGTTTTCGCGCAGTAAAATCTGTCACGATTACGCCTCCACGCCAGCGTTTTACGTATACGCACACACAAACAGAGAAAAATGTATTACGTCTCCCTTTTTTCATGCCCTTCATTTTCTTTTGTGAATTGCAGAAACGCTACAAAGGCGTAATTTGTATGTAGATATACAATGACTCTTTTAACATAATAAAGCATTTTATTTCAAACGTCATTTTTATTCAAAAATAGGCAACAAATATGGATTTTATGCAATTTATAATAAAAATATATAAAATAAATTTTGAATATTTTAAATTAATAGATTTATTAACCAAGTCTATTTTACATTTTTTAAATACTTGTTCTAACCATTTCTAATATTTACTTTTATTATTATTAATATATGCCTTGCAATTTACATTAAAAAATTTATACTTTTTTATATGAGTTTTTGTCATGCAAAATTTATTTAAATATATTTGTGAAATAAAAATCAGTTCACAAAACATAATTAAACAGCGTTATAAATTAAATTCTAAAAACGATGAGTTACGAAAAATAAGTTGCCAAACTCTGCGTTAATTATCAATATTGTGCTAGGCCAAAAGTACGTGATGGCGCATACTATCTGCATATTAATAACCCGGTTTGTTGGGTTAGGGATGAACGGAGGGGTAACAATGGAGCTTGGGAAAAGAAAGGTGTTTAAATAGAGAAAAAGTGCTTTTAAGAATTTTCCCCTATCTGTTAATCACCAACTCTGTTTTATTAATTATACAGTGATAAAATTTACATTATTTCTTATGTATTTAAAATTTAGTCTATGACGATAAGAAAATAAATTTTACTACATTTCAGACGATGATTTATAATTTCTCATGCTGCATTACAAATATACTGAATAAGGAAGAGTAGATTAAAAACATAATTTGATTGAGAATTATAATTTTAAATAGACATAATTTAACAAGTAAATGATGAATATAAAACTAGGAAAATTAAAATACTTAAAAATTTAGATACTTTTGATACGGCAAATATAAAATGCGATGCTCCAATTACTGTTACTCTTCCTTGCATATAATTTAAAAGTAAGATGAGTCAGACTGTAGTTCATTACGTATTACACGCATTAATAAAAGAACAATGAATCTTGATCCTTAAAAGTGTCACTTTTTCCTAAATCCTTTCAAACGTTCAAAAAAAGATTTAAAAAAATGTATTATATGAAAACAGTTGGCAGGGAGTCAATGTGTATTTTACAAAAGAATGCAGAACTAGAATATAACAGAGTGATTGCGAGGATGGAAAAGGGATCGATTGTATGTATGTGCGTCGAGAAACTCACCTTCGGTCGGAATTTGCGTGGATATCGAGTCGTGCAAATTTGCATTCTCGTGAGTGACAGCCTTGACGTCTTGCACCAAAATGCAATTTGTGGTGTCAATTTGTTTCATGGAAACTGCTGAAAATTTGAATCGAGACAGATCTTGTTAATAATCGAATACATTTATTCTTCCGCGCGCGCTCGCTCGCTCGCTGCTACCCCTAATACGCGACATTATCATATCGGCCTCATGCATATTCAAGTGCAGAATTCGATTCGTGAACGCGCACTGGCCTCGCCGGCTCTGCGGCTTCGCGTCTTCGGCTGTCGCGCGAGGAGAACATTGTATAATTCAACTCTGAGACTTATAATTCATTGCTGATTTTGTTATTGATCTCTGCACTCGAGACGGTCGGAGCTTTCGGAAAATAGTGTATAAAACTTTAGAAAAGTTTTTAATTTTGATATTTGATTAAAAAATTTTTAGTTACTTTTTCTTTTACAAAAATAATGTTTAATATTTTTTTTATCAAAACAAAGATTGACGTTTCGTTTAATATTTTTAGACAAGCAAATAACTATTTTGACGGAAATTGCCAATAAAAATGTCCTATGCCTAGGGCATGCAGACAAGCTTAGCTGTTAAAAGTAGGTTACCCCAAAATACTAACTTGTCTGAAACCTATCGCCATTCCGGACACTTCTATCCCTTTTTACCAATTTTGCAACCTTCAACCCTTAAAGACATCGACACTCCCAATAACCTTGTACCTATCGAGTATCGTGCATCAGTACTCGATATTTCCATCATCGCATTGTTAAAAAAAAATTCCATTCGCCACGAAATTTACCGACACCGTTTGCAATTTTCGACAAGATTCACTGTAAACAACGAGTAGTCAGCTAGCGAGAGAGGGGGGAGCTAGAGAGAGAAATCGAACAAAAAAGACCACATCGACGTAGCGAACGGACAGGTGTCTCGGGCTTGCGGCTATCGCGCCCCGTCGAAATCGAATCGAACAGCGGCGTTGGAAGGTGGCTCTTTGTGATGGTCGGCCCGGTTGAGCTGGTGTGCGTGTCCGACGTTCGTGTGTGTACACAGAGAGCCGAGGCCGGCCGAATTAAAGTGGAATAACTTTGGCTCGCGGCTAATTGCGATTAAAGCACGTTTGCGCCGGCTGTTTCGGGTATAGATGCCGGAGGATGATAAGGGCTGATTGATTTGATAATTTGTAAGGGGGTTTGACGCGGTGTCTAATTAATTCTCTGCTTTTTAGACGCTTGCTGCCGGCACGAGTGTGTATTGATATTCAGAAGATTAAACCGCTTTTAGGGCCGCTTTTGATATTGAGCGTAAGCTGTCAATTTGGGAGGAAATAGTTGATTAGTTGGGGATTTGAGTTTGAAGCTCTAATTCCGAAAATGGATTTTTAAAGCCGGCTTAATAGAGTATATTTTTGTATGTTCTGAAATTTAAATGAAGTTATAAACAAAACGGCTTTTTAGTCACAACAAATTAGCCATTACAAAAAATAATTATTTTTCCATCAGATAGGTAAAATTTAATCTTTAATATTAAAATCAAAGCAAAAAACGTTAAACCTATGCGAGCTTCATTCCCAGGATTTGTATAGTCCCATCGTAAATGTACACGCATCGTCTTTCAATGTTATAGTTAGAGGCGCGTTACGTGCCGGGCGCACATAGCAGAAGCGCCGCGCGCGTTCGAATCAGAGATCGCTCCAATTTCCGTATTATTCCCTAACAATTCCCATATAAAGCCGCGTCGTTTCCATCAGCCGACTGATGACATTCAAAAGAGGCCGCCGTTTAAGAATCCGTTGTTTAAGGTTTACGAATATCTTAGTAAACTAAGCCCAGTCAGCGAAATAAAGTGGTTCGTTACTTTTTACGGTTTGATGAATAAGAAAGAAGAGGAGGTTGTTATTCGAGGCAGTTTCGATCTCTCCGTAGGGTCCATAAATTATTACTGCCCGTTACGCGAAACGACCATAATCAGAGCTGTAGTTTTAAGCGCGCCGCTTATCGTAATAATAACGATATTTATCATTATACATTTTTTTTCCGCTACCGGAGATAGGGCGCGAATTCTCTCTGTCTCTCTCCCTCGACGTTCAATGTTATAGTTATGGGTTATATGCCGGGCACGAGTATCGAGAAGCGCGCGGGAATCCGAGATCGCTCCAATTTCCGTATTATTCTCTAACAATTCTCCGCAAAGCCGCTGTTTCCCCGTGCCCGATATATACCTTAACTCGCTCTCTCTTGCGGCTTTGTGGAATGGTGCAGGATTTGAAAAAGTCATCGGCTATCGTGATGTCTTTAAGGGATTTCAGATTATTAATTTTTGTAGAAAAAAATGGAAAATAAAGAGAATCTTAGTTTTTTTTAAATGTAAAATATACTGATGTAGATAATCGCTTAGAGAAAATATTATTTTCAAACATTTTTAAATTATGCAAATTGCTTTTAGTTTTAGTCTCTGAAGTTCTTTAAATTAAAACTGAAATTGGAAAAGAAATAGAGTGCAACAGGTAAAAGACGAGATTTATGTAAACTGAAAAATCACGTAATTTCATCAAAAACGATATTTACATTTAAGCTCAGGATTATACTTATACATTTTTTCGCCTGAGGAATTTTCTTTGCTTCATTAAAATAGATAAGGCGACCCGAAAACATGAATTATGCACTTGAAGGAAAATCAATAAAATTTTTCTATTTCACATTCAGCTTCTTAAATTTACTCGCGCATATATTATTCATTCATATTCGATGAAATAAAATGACTCTTAGAATTAAAATTTTCCGTAAAAATAATGTCAAATTGATGGTAGCAAAATCTTTTATGCATCAAAAGAAAGTTACCGGTAAATAAAATCCGCGTTACCGCATATTTTTCCGCATATTTTTCAAACTTTTTACGAGCAGATGTGGGTCACTTTCTCTATCTTCAAGGATCAAAAGTTTTTCGTGAATAAATGAGCATTTCAACAAGAAGTTACAGTGCGTAATAATGACTTTTATGCTTCTTCATTTCCTTTCATCTTCTCTTAATTCCATTCGAGGCTCATATTTCACTAGACTTAACATATGAGTGTATTTATTTTCATAGACTCACAAAAATCTCTTTTTAATATTAATGACAAGCCATTTACTTCTTTAGTATTTACAAAAGAGCAATAAGCTATACTATCTCTCAATTTTGACTTCAAAAGATCTTCATTTCTTTCGATGTTTTCGTCACGTTATTAAAAGATTAACCTCTAACCGTGAAACCCTCACTAATTTCCCTCGAAAAAAAAACTACTATCCATCTCTACTATTCATCCAGCATCCTTACCAGCAAAGTAAGCCAGCATCGCCACCAGAGCCACGGTAACGAGTATCATGGCAATGCTGAAGCACTTCCAGGAGCAGCGGTGTTGGCATCGCTTGTCGATGTGGAAACGCGAGGGCGAGTAGGGCGAGTAATGGGGCACAGCGGCGGCGCGCATCGGGAAGCCCGGCATCACGAGCGGCTGTCCTTGGGTCACCACGTTGGCCGGCTGGCCGGCCGCTCCACCTACGACGCCACCCGCGCCCATCGTGCCCGCAGCTGGACCGCCCAGCGTGCCCATCGTGACTTGCTGCTGCTGCGGTGGTAGCCTGGAATACAGAGAGGAGCTTGGAATTGAGGTGCATTTTTTGGATTATTGATATTAGTGTGAAGTAAATTTAGGTCATAGTGGTAAGTGTGTAAATAAAAGTTCGAGTAGGCATTCAGTCCTGTATACATTAATGGTAATCTGTTAACACAATTCTTTTTCCAATTTACATTTCATAAATTGGGGTTTCACTATCACAATTTTAAAGTTATACAAATTGTTAATCACATTATTTAAATTGAGTTACTTTTTTTTAATAAGAATTTTTTCCACGTCCAGCTGCGTTTTTACCTAATTGTTACAAAGTTAAGAAACAATGCGCGAAATCACATTTAAATATTTGTTCTGTTAGTTTTACGAAATTAAAACCGGTCTAGTTAGCCAAATGAACGAAATGCTTATTTTGCAAAATGACTTGGGGACGCTGCTGCGGCGAGAGATTAAGGTAAAGACAAACTTTGTTTTCGGAACTCTCTCCCCGAACTATCCTATATCTCGTTAAAAAATATGTATGAAATTACGCCCCGAGTTTTGCCCCCGAATTAAGCTAGTGTTCCGGATATAGCTCTTGAATATTATTATCAGAGGTATAAACTGTAATAAAGTTAACAATATACATAAAAGATTGTCGGTAAACGCAAAGCATTTATATAGTATGTCTATGTACACCGATAGTATTAAATTAACTGAAATTTGAATAATTATGTTCATTCTTATAATGCGATTTCAAGCCAGAAAATTGTATTTTACCAAGCTTTCAGATAACTTTAACATCATTATTATTTCATCCATACATCCAACGCTAACTTTATCAGGATCGATGCTTCACTTTTCATCCGCCGGAAAAGTAATTTAATAATTACTCCTGTTTTTATATCGCTGGAAATTTGAAAAATTTTAATTTTATATTTCTCCATATAAAATTAAAAGTCCTAGATATCATTAAGCTGTCGGTATTCAAAAAATTTCCAGTTCAAGTTAAAATTTAACAAAGACCATGCAGAATGTTCTATCGATCAAATATTTAATCGAATGTAATTAAGCATTCAAAATTCACAGAATGAAATATTATTTAATTCTCCTACTACGCAATTTTCAAATATGCTTGTTTTTAATCTTTTGTCTACATAATTTAATTAAATGGGCGTATATATACATATATAACGCTAAAACACAATGCTTTCATTATTAAGTACAATATAAATACTAAAAATGCCGTGTAATTAAAAACAATCGAATATCGCACGCTCCAGTAAACACAAATTACAGCGTAATATCAGAGATAAATCTCAATTTTAATAAAATACATATAAAACTCCCATTTCCATTAGGCAGCCGAGCTAAAGCGAGTAAATTATCTCCTCGCACACAGGGCATAATCTCCCAAGATTTCATAATTTAGAAAAAAAAAATGCCTCATTAGCGCGCAGTCGATGTTATTAAGTCCGCGTTATAATGAAGTTACTGAGCGCTGCACGCGCCGCGAAAATAATGCGCACAAAGTGCGTCAATTTCAACCCCTTTTTACGAGGGCAGGCGCCCTCGCACGTGCTGAAAAATCTCCGCTCACGTGTGCACGCGCCTATATCGAGGGTTCTAATCATATTTTCATTGTGTGATTAATAGCCGGAAAAAATGCCGCGTAATATTTCACTCGGCCGAGATTTTCCTTATAACTGGACTGCATCTTCCCCCTCCCACGCGATTTTTCCGGACGGCGCGATAACGATTCGCTGGAAAAATCGCCGGGCATTATTAACGTCGCTTAAACTTCGTCAAACGTACATTACGATCGAATTATCCTCGAATTATACTCTTCCTGTTGCTAGGAAGATATACAACCATAAATAACTCAGGGCCGCGAGCTCGCGTAAATTACAAGTCAAAAGCCTCTGTTACACAATGCAACAGAGCAGCGACGGACGCGCGCGGGCCTGGAAAAAAGAAAATAATTTCCTTGATTAATAACACGGCAAATCAGTGAAAGCCGAAAGCTGAAAAAAAAGGGAGCTGCGAGAGAGAGGGGCTCACCGCTCGGCTTTTAAAAAATGTCCCTCCCTGTCAAGCTGAGAGAAAAATATAGGTACGCGCGTCCGTCCGAGGGAGGGAGGCTGGGAGGGGGGAGATAGTAGGTCGCCGTGGGTGTTAGTGTTTTCGAGAGTTCGAGTTTCGAGGCTCGCGCGCGCGGGCAAGCAAAGTTTTTTTTTACGAAGGCGCGGCACGTCCGGGACTGTATAATAACTTTGCGAGCAATAATTGCTCGCCCTTTTGCTTTATGCGCGCGCAAAGACTCTCTCTCTTTTCTCCCGAAAATGCTTGAAAATTTCTCGTCCGTCCGGGGGATATACAAGCGAATTGTTTTATTGCCTCGCATTTTTACAAGTTGAATCCCTGGCCCATGGTCAAAGGAGGAAGCGCTCTTTGAGAGTTTAGCCCTTCTGCGCCCTTTGACTTCCGAATGCGCCCCCTTTGTGCGCGCGCCTTCTTAATGTATATTTTCGCGGACTGCGAGTTACGCGGGAGTGTTTCGTTTTTCATAATACAGCGCAGCGAGAGAGACTCGGAAATGCTGTGTTCTCGTGTTATGCCGGCTTTTTGGATGTAAATAATACGCTGGAAAAATGAAATAGTTGCGCGCGGGAAAAGTATGTTAAGAGCGCGCGAGAGGCGCAATCCCATTAAAGCGCGACTTTAAATTACAGAAATTCCATGCGGAATTAATACAGAATGCATTTTACTTTTCGCATAATTGAAGAATCTCTCTGGCGCGAAAACGCGTATTAATTAAATTGTCGCACCGTGTAAATCAAATAGTTTTGGAAAATCGCGATGAAAAACGAGCCCTTCGCGAGCGCTGCGCAATTCCGCGTCTAAACTTCCGCCCCTTCGCGCCAAGTAACAACTTCATTTTTCACGGTAACTCGGTTACACACTTCACGCTAAATACCCGGGGCTGACCCAATTTTCCGGGCGCCACACTCCTGCGCCGGCGCATACATACGCAAAAAAGAAGAAGCAGCATCATTTTGCCCCGGCTTATCTTCAAATTCCACGCCCGCGCGCAACAATAGCCAACTGATTATCAAAGTCTCGCAGACGTAAATAAAAATTTCCTTCCACGCGCGAGCGCTGCAATTTCAGCGGCATTCATCCCTGTTAGAAAAAAAAACGAGAGTGGAGAGATAGGAAGTTGGCAGAGAGAGTCCGGCTTTCTCGTCGAATATGAATCCCGGCAGTAGAGAAGAAAAAATCCGCGGACGTGCCGGGCTTAAGGCGGCAATTAAAAGGGCGTAGACGCTGGAAGAAAAGCCGATGTATATATATAAGGGCCTATGGGCGCGAGAAAGAAAAGAAGAAATCTCAATGCGTAATCTCCCCCGCGCTGCGGAATTCCAGGCGCGGCAATATAAGAGAGCTGCTGCTGCAGCTCGCGCCGTGTGTCTTCTCTCATTAAGCCCCAAATATTTCTCATTTTCACTTATCGAAGTTGTTCCTTCCCATTTGAGCGCCAGTCCAGGCGCGTCCGAAGAAATGCGAAAAACGCTCGCCTCTCGCTCCTCTATTCTATATATATCCTAGCTCGAGAGAGCTATACCCGTCCACCCACGCACACACGGGGGGCGAGCTGTGTGGTATTTATCAGCGGGGCGGCCGCGGGAGAGAGAGAGTTCCGAGTTCAGTCACGTTTTCGCAACTGTCGGTGATGTGACTGCGGGACGATCGAGGATGAAGAAACGACGAGCGAGCGAGAGTGAGAGAGAGAGAGAGAGCCACTTCTGCTTCTAACGTTATTACATACACGGCTGCCGGCCGCCGCCGGGGGGAAACTCACGGAAGCTCAAACTTTTGCCGAGCCAAAGTATAATATACATGCACGGAGAGAGGGCCAGAAAGAACGTCTGCTTGTGTGCGTGTGTTGCGGCCAAAGTTTGCTGCTTCTCGATCACTCTTCGCCGCTTCTATACACGCCTGCGTGTGTGTGTGCAAAGGCTAGAGCTCTCTCCGTGGGAGCGAGAGAGGGCACCTTTGTCGCATCCTAACAACGACGCCGAGGAAACTCCTCCCTAGCTTTATCTCCCTCTCTCTTTCTCTCCTCTCTCTCTCTCTCTCCGGCGCTGCTGCTTCTTGCCGCTAATGCACAGGGCTGGCTGCCGGAGTCGTGAGAATATTACACCACGTGTGCCGGTAATAAGATTGCGCACGTGACGACAATACAAAAATCTAGCCGCCAAGCGCGCTCCTCGCACCGGGAGGCCAAATTGCGTTCGCCTATCGCCTATATATCGGAGAGGAATCCCTTCCTCTCTCCGCCTCTCTCTCTCTCTCTTTTTGTCTCGCCTTTCCCAGAGCCGAGCCGTTAATGCACAAGCGCCTGATGCTTTACATGTGCGCGAGCTAGCTAAGCCCGCGCGACGACCGAAATCGAGATTTTCGTGCGGGATGGGACTTTTCCCTGCGCGACGGCTGGCTCTGACCCGACGCCACCCGCTCTCCCTTATATTAAGTGAATAGTGCGAGTCTGCTCTGGCTACGTGCGTATTGTGGCCTGCTCGAGTGTCTTTTTTGGCGGCTCGTTCGCTGCTGCTGTCTGAGCTTTTTAGAATAAGAGGGCTTTTAGTAGGTGGAAATTTGAATTTTTATTTCGACGCTTTTTCAGTGGATTAACTGCGTTTAACGTTTGAGCCTTTGGGTTTATTAATGGAGGAGATTA
>JAPYZB010012261.1:0-12440 GCA_030522745.1 Eupelmus kiefferi | reverse complement strand
AGCTGCGTGGGCGGCTGGATGGAGCTGGCTGCGAGAGTTGAGGAGATGGATAAAGCAGTGGCTTGGATGTTTTAAGGTTTTTTTAGTTTCTTGGATTAGAAGTGCTGTTGGTGGTTCGCCTGATTTTATGACCTGTGCGTTAGAAATGTTTGGTCATAAAAGTGCGAGTACTCAAAAAAATTGAGTAGAGTCGATTCTTTTTTATCGAGTTCGAGCCGAGTATCCTACTTTTTGAGTATTGAAAATTCGAGATTTACTCAGATCGATTCAGCTACTCAAAAATATCGTGCTACTCGAAAAGTCAATGTATTTGACATGATCGAACTATTCGAAATAAAAAATACAAATCGTCATTGAAATTTTGTAAAAGTAAATAATTTAGAGTAAAAGAGTTTTTGGGTCGATGTATTGTTGCGAGTCGCTCGTTTGCATCAAGTAGCTTGAATGTTTTATGTTCCTTGTTTTTTAACTCGACTCGACTCGAGCTCATCGAGTCGTGTTGTAAATAAAGTAACTCGATTTTTTGAGTGCTTGCCCACTTATACTGAGCATACATTCATAAAGGTATAGTTATAACAAAGTTACATCCTGAAAACTAATTTATAATTAGATTGTCGATTGTAACTGCACTTATTTAGCGATTTTCCAAAGTAGTGCGCTTAAATTTTCACGGAATTCAAATGTAAATCGTGACCCTAATTCCGACCTTGTCTATTTCTGATTTCAAAGCCTTCAATTTGCCGCTGAAAATACACTTCCACAATTACACTTAGAATGGCAAATAGAACAAAACGGCGCAGTGCGCAGTCCCGCCGGCCCACATGTGGTGGCCGTGGGTCTCCCGTTGAGAGATTCTGCCGTCATGTGTAGCGTTCTGCAGTGTTCGTTTCGTTTTAGTTGTCAATGAGACTGTGCTTCCGAAAATCAAAAAAGTTTCGCTGCAACGATCATTGCGTGACTATGCTTCAATGTCAAATTTTTAATGTAGGTGAAAAAAACTTAAATGAAGCCGTACTTTGATCTTTGAAAGTTTAATGGTGATTCATAACGGTTTACTGCATTTTATGTAACTGTATTGATGTTTAGAAGTACTTTAAGAAATGGGATACAGTACTGAAAATTGAGGTATTACGAATACGTGCTTTACTTTAAAACTAAATTGTTTTTGAATTAAGAAATGATTTATTTCTTGTATAATAATGCATGTAATAAAAATATTATTTTTTCTTCTTGTAACTGGGAAGTCAAGGAGAGAATAGTATTTTACTTTTAGAAAACATTAACTACATATCTCCAAATAATTTAATCTGGAATTAAGTGTAATTTATCGAGCTATTGATATAGGTATTTATGAAGTCGTTAAACGGTGTAGGGTGTAAATAATCTAACAATGCGGCACATGATTTTATTACGATGCCTTTTAAATATGTAGCACTAAAAAGAATTGTAGAATAGGTCTAAAAATATTAACGAGCATTATACCCGAATTAAAACTATATATATATTAAAAAAAAATTTAATATATTAAAATTTGTAAAATTCAAACGTGGATTGCCTTATTAATATTATTTTCTCTTTTACACATTTTTTAATATTTTATCATCTATTCTCATTATATATGTTTTACTGCAGTTAAATTCTACGTTGTTTCTTTACTATCGATTGCTACTTCCTTGAAAGTGATAAATTACCTCTTTCACGAAAAATGTTTTATAAATAAGCGAAACGTCAACGATTTTTAGCAGATCGTAAAACTAAATAATCTTGCCTTCAAATACACCGAATTGTCAATAGGAAGTGAAATTGCGAGGAGGCGCTCGGCATAATCAAGCGAATAATTACAAATTTCCCTGGCCATCAATCACGTCAAATAGAACCGATTCACGATCGAATCATTCATTTTACAGCCGCGTCTGCAGCAGAAATGCAGCGGCCTCCGATAGAACCAAGAGAGAAAACGAGAGAGAGGGAGAGAGAGAGAGAGAGAGAGGAAGCCGCCGACAACTAGCTCCGCTCGTAATTTCTCCTCTGGCGGAGAGTGCCTCGCTCTGTCTTCCCGCTCGCGAATTGCATTGAGCAATCGACAATGAGAGAGGGAGAGAATGAGCCACACACAGACACATACGCGCACACGTACACAGTTATACACTCGAGCGACGAGTACGTGATCAGCGTAAGAAAGAGCTGGCGCAAAGTAGGTGAGACACAGATGGAGGGGGACTCAAACAATAGTGGCAGCTCGGTGCAATGGCAGGGGGAGGGGGGAGTGGCTGTCCTGGCGGCGTTATCTGTCGTCCGTCGCGACGGCACAGCGCCCTTCCAAGTCGACTGCTATCTCGCTGCGAACAGACGGACGCGCGCGAGACTGACGAGGACCGCGCGTACATATTCCAGGACGCGAGCGATCGCCCTGAGAGAGAGAGAGAGAGAGAGAGAGAGAGAGAGAGAGAGAGAGAGAGAGAGAGTGCAGTTACCCTGTACTTCGGCAGCCGGAGATACCGGCACTACATCGCTTGGGGTGAACTTGAACGGTGGCAGTGGTATCAGTTAGTAACCAGAGAGAGAGCAAGAGAGAGAGATAGAGAGAGAGAGAGAGAGAGAGAGAGAGAGAGAGAGAGCAAGAGAAAGAGAAAGAGAGAGAGAGAGAGAGAGAGAGGGAGAGACATTGAGAGAGAAAGAGACAGAAAGAGAGAAATTGAAAAAGAAAAAGTCACACGTGACACGTTGACTGACCTCCGAGCCTGATATCACAAGCGTCGAACTTGCACGAGGTGCGGCACCTAAATTTCTCTGAAGACTTTCGTGTGTGTGTGTGTGTGAGAGAGAAACAGAGGTAGAGAGAAACGAGGATCTACGGAAGATAATGCATTTATCAACTAGAATAGAACAAAATTTTATTAATTATGTAAAGACTTAATGTCTGTGCATATAACCATACCGTCTACGTAGATTTATCAATAAAAATAAAAAAAGAATTATCTGCAAATAAAAAAGAGAATTTTTACAATTACTAAACACAAATTACGTGGTTAAGCACTTAGTACAGAAGTAAAACTAAATTACAAGCAACAGAATAAATGAAGAAGAGATAAAAATGAAAATTAATAAAAAATTATGTTAAATTCAAAATGAAGAAATTCAAGTATGTAAATTCTTGTTTATTAGATAAGTCTATACATAAACACGATATCAAAAAGATACTCAAAAATAGATGAAACGAATTTCAATCATAGGTACACGTTCTGGTGTACCTTTCCAATTTCCTCCCTCGAACCCATTCCAATACCATAAGTTTATTTTCCACCCAATATCAAACCCGACTCCGAAAGATTATTATTCAGAAATGAATGAAATAGTCGCTAATCACCCGGCGTAACCGTTAAACTGCCAGTAGCACGATTGCATAATGGACGATTGCGTAAATACGTATACGTGGGCGGCATACATAGCCCCGCGAGTGCGCGCCAACCTCAGTGTAAATATATGCGCGCTAGTGTGAATGGCCAAGCGCGCGTGAATAAATGGTTTTGTATATGCCGCACTGTTTGTGTATACGTTAATACATCGCGACTACATGTTCCCTGAGCTTTCATCGCCGTGCCCGCAGCACGCGGCACCTCTAGATGAATGCACCGGCCATTGATGCACTGCGTGCGCACGAAACTTCTAATTATTTGTATCGCCATCGGCGTGCTCTTGTTATTGTACGGCGAGTTCGAACTTTCCGCCAACTTATCCATCTTTTTTCTTCTCCGCGGGGTTTGTCTTTTTGTTAGCGCTAGGTAGCTGACTTTCTGTCTTGCTTTCTTTAACTTTCTTTTTTCGGTATTTCTATCTTCTTGAAATGTCCTTTTATCTCGCGTGATCGGCGATTGTCTTTCGAAGAGCCACTTGTTTCAAACTTTTGCCTTTTTTCCTTCGGGAGTCTTCGAGTCAAAAAATACACGGAGGCACTCTTCGGATAATTGAAAAGTCTTTACGAAAACATAGTAACTGCATCAACTTTCTTTTATACTTTTATGCTAAAATTTGAACGTCTATATCATTTTATGTATTCTCTCTTTCTCTTTCTCTCTCATTTTCCCTTTCTCTCTCTCTCTCTCTCTCTCTCTCTCTCTCATTCCCTATAATTGGGGGTTTCCATTTAACATTTTGAAGTTGACCTTGATATAACCTTGAAAATAAATTGTAAGGTCAAAGTCAAGGTCACCATTGTTAGTCCCCCGTTGTACCCTTTAACTTTTGTAGAGGTAATTTTTTTTATCGCTCACTTTCACAAAGTTATTCGCGTAGATGGATTAAAATGAAACACCCTGTAAATAAGTAAATATTTTTAATAATCTTTAAAATTTTTTTTAAAAAATGTATTGTAAATATTTTATAAATGTGTCTATTATAAGTTTTAGATTAAATATTTTATAAAAATTTTTGGTAACCATTCATAAAACTTTTATTATATAAATTAACCGAGAGAAATTTGTTGCGATTTTAGCATGAAAGTCGTAGCTGCTTTCGTATCAGCATTTCATTACAATATTGTTAAGTAACTGTGGCATTAACGCAAAGAAAACTAGCAATATTCTCATTGAAGTATTTATTAACAAATAACTTCAACGTTCTTGTTATAAGGAAGAAGTCGATGCATATTTGTTTCGGTATTGATGCTCGAAAAGCATCACACCTACCATGCCGAAATTGTACGGGATCTCCCTCTTTCAATAAATACGATGCATAACTACAATCGAACCACCGGTGGGATAGTGCGAAAAAAAATGAGAGAAAAATGCGTCAAAGTAAAAGCTCTTTATGATGAGAATGCAAGCAATCGCCAATGCTAATTTTTCATGAATTACATGCAAAGATGGCATCAAGTTGATGGATATACATCGTGCCAACGTCTTGCTATTTTGGTATAGACTAGAGTCATGGAGTTTTTTTACAGTTTCATTTATAACATCTTGAACGTGATGCAAATTACGTATGATTTTGGTCCATGAGTTTATGGCAACAAATTTTTCTCCTTGCTATTAAATCTTTTTAAATTTAATTTAATGCACATATACAGCAATTTTATGAGATTAAAATTCAATATCTTAATTGAAGTCCATGAATGCACATTGCAATAAATATATAAAAAATTACATTAAAATTGATGTTATCGTACATTAATTTTCTTTTTATTTACATATTAAAAATGTTTGCTTTCATTACGTATTCAATTTAATAAATAATTTAACATTGGCCCCAAAAAATTATTTAAATTAATACTTTAAAAAGTACTGTGTATGTATTTATGCTTTAATGTTCGAACTAACAGATGAAAACAACAACTCAAGATGAACACACATTCTATAATTAACAATAGTATTAGATAAAAAAGAAATGCAATTGCGAAATAAATTTTACAATCAAGCCAAGTACACCTTGAACTTGAGAACCGTATGCAGACTGGCGGCACTAAACTGCGCGCGCAAAACCATAGTACAAGCCATAAAACTCCACTGGCTCCTCGAGCTTTCATGCGCGCGTGAAACGCATTTTCTTTGAAGCTACGTTACCTCGAGCACGCAGCTGGAAATGTAAGCACCGGCTGAATTAATTGCATATGAAATCGCGAAATAAAACAAAAAAAAAAGTACGAGAGAAAGAGAGTGATATTCGGAGTTAGTGACCTCGTTTAAAGTCTACTTGTCTGAAAGAAGTTTTAATTACTTTTTTAACTGGCAACATGAGAATCGGGGGGTGCTTTCAATAAGAATAATAAGAAATCCAAGCATACAGCTGCGCTTTGTATTTTTATTAAAAATAAAAAGAAAAGGACGAGGCAGAAGAAAAAAGGTAAAGAGCACGAGGGTGGAGCAAAGAAATTGCTCGAAATAAAGTGCAGGAAACTTGATGAGCGCATAAACTCGCATACGCTCTTTAACCGGCTCTCGTATAGCCGGCGAAAGAATTATAAAGGAAACGCGCCTGGCAGCACGTATGGCTTTTTTGCCATAGAGTCGCGCCGTTTTTATTCGACGACATGCAACGTATTACGCTGACAAGAGAAATATTTTTATGGAACTTTCTACGTGGGATTATTTATATTCATTTCAAATGAATATCTCTTTGACATTAAAGCGAGGCTTGATAGCATTCCGACAATGAGAGAGGGATGGACCTTTTTCTCCTCGCGGAGATTCGTATAAAGAACGATATGGCACGGCGTATGGTTATAAAAAGTATTTACGCATTTTGATACGTGAGCCCTGGAGCAATTTTGAAAAAGGTATTTGATTTAAAAGTAGAAATTTTTTGTCACTTGCAAAGAGAAAATAAGATTTTAAATTAATTAAAAAAACAATTTTAAATAAGTTACGAATTATGTTTTATATATTATATTTACCGATATTGAGAAACTCAACGTAAGACAAAAGTATTTGAATCTTATATTGGAAAATAATTTATGAAATATTAAGCAAAGAACTATCAATGTTCAAAACAGTTGCACACTTTATCCTTATCTCAATGCTGATTTGACGAGGCAAACAAATAATATTGTGAGTCAAAATGAAGCAAAATCCAGTTATCTCAATCAGCTTCCATAAACATATAAACAAAATATACATACTGCCACCCTTCGAATAAAAATAATCCCTCGCTAAAATTTTCTATTCATACGAAAATTCACCGAGGCTATATATGCGCGCGGCGCGAAACTATTTTACTTGGCCCCGAGCCAACTCGCAGGGGGAAGAGAAAAGAGAGAGAGAGAGAGAGAGAGAGAGAGAGAGAGAGAGAGAGAGAGAGAGAGAGAGAGAGAGAGAGAGAAAGAGCGAAAAAAAGAAAAAGACGCAGAGACGATGCAAAACCGAGCCGACAGGGTATAAAGCGCGCATCGCCCTTCTGCCAACACGAGCTCGTCGAACTTTTCTGCAAAACAATCGAACTATAATAAACCATGCTCCCTAAGTTTCAATGCCGCGTTCATCGCCCCTTCCCGATCCCCCATATTTTCATACCATTTCAATACCAAAGTTAAGCAGGAAGTATTCCCTCCCCTTTTGCCGCCGGGTTAGACCTCTCCTTTAGCTTTTTGTTGTTACACCCTTATTTTCCAATTTTAGTTGGATGCATCTTCTTTTGCTCCCCCTCTCTCTCTCTTTCTCTCTCTCTCTCTCTCTCTCTCTCTCTCTCTCTCTCTCTCTCTCTCTCTCTCTCTTTCTCTCTCACACACACACACACTCTTTATATTTCATTCGCTCTCTCTCGCTCTCTCTCTCCCTCTCTCTCTCTCTCTCTCTCTCTCTCTCTCTTTCTCTCTATCTATCTATCTGTTTTCCTTTCTTCTTACATGTGAAGGGGTGTAAAACTTGCACGGATTCCAGTACTATTAATACATGACTTTTGAATTATGATTCAAAAACATTTCATCAACTAGCGAACAAATATTTACTCTTTTTGTTAAAACAGTAGAGATATATATCAACTTAAGTAATTATCTTTTTATTTGTATGATTAAGCTGAGTTATAAAATATTAAAATGGTAATTAAAGGAAACTATTAAAAAGTAAACCATCAAATAACTTTGAAATAAATAATAATCATTTGCTTCTTAAAATAGCACTAAAAGTAGAAAAATAATTAATAAAAATGATTTCTTAATTATAATCATATGCTTAAAGTTAATATACTCATCAATGTGTCTAACCAAACTCAGCATGTATCTACTTAAACATATCTACGCATATTGCTGGTAGTACTGCTTTATAGAATATAATATCGTTGAGCTCGATTTTCCGATTCATGAATAAGATTAACTATTTTAATTAAAGTATCGATTTTGCAGGTGATTATTAAAGATAAAGTACTGCTTCTGTCTATTAATTAATTTATATATTCTACTTTTGACATACATAATAACAAATAACAATTTAAACAGAGTATTTATATTAAAAATTTAACCTGAACGAAAAAACGATATATTTTCATTAGATTTAGATATGCAATAAACTTATTTCCCTATCTTATTAAAAAATTGAATACAAAATTAAGAAAATAAGAAACAAATAAATACTATAAGCATATTTTAAAAAACGGTATGCCTAACAAGCACATTGAATAAATATTTAATGGTGTAAAAGTATGCAAAGCCATATAGACTATTTTATTAATCATTATGATTAGCATTAGCATTGTAAATAAAACAGATATTTTCTAAAAAATTAGAAAAAGTAGATAAAATGCTTGTTATATATAACTACTGAAAGTATTTTCAGTAAAATCAATCATACTTTTGGAGCACATAGTTCTAGGTCATCTATACATATTCGCTGTAAAACGGTATGTCAAAACAAAGTTTTCTGAGACAATATAGTTCAAGATTTTCAGCAACAACATTTGCCTAAAATTAGGCTAATCGTTACTGGTTTGTTATTATATTGGAAATCTGAGAAGCCTATAGCAAAAATTAAATTACCGATGATTTTTAAAAACTACTTTAATTTTGCTTTCACTTCGAAACTGTTCTATACATAAAAATCTGGATTTACAAAAATTGTAATAAAGACAAATGGACGTATTAAAAACTTAATTGCACAAAACATGATTTGTAAGGAAATCCTTTTAATCGATATACTCGCACACGACTCTACACATCTCATTACCTAACGTAGAGTTTTAAAAACCATTATCCGCGTTTAATTTTAACAAACTATTTCTCAAATACCAGCAAAGTCATAACTATGAAAAGAAAAAGCGATAAAATCGAGCACGGCTACGTGTAAAAATATAAAGCAGCAAATTGGAATAAAAAAGAGCGAGAAGAATAAATATCGAAGGGTTAAAAATAAAATCGAGATTCTCAGAGAGGGTGAGAGGGAGTTGACCGCCGAACGAACGAGCACGCGCGAGCTAGCGAGCGAGCGAGGGAGATGCGTTAAAGAGGACCCCGCCCTATGACGTCATTGCACTCGCTCTCTCTCGCTCTTACTCTATCCCTCTCTCCTCCATCCGTTATATACACGCGGTCGTCTCTGCAGCTGCCGGTACATGCGGCTGCGTTCCTACTTTTCCCAGCCGCCGCGCACTGCGGATTTGGGGTACGTGAGCTCGCGCGCGTGCTGAAGGGGGGTAGAGATGCACAAAATGTAAAGTGGAAAAAATGGAGCAGCGGCCGGATTGAAAAAGTGATCGCGCGGGCGGTGACTTCGGGGGGCGATGACGCGCTTATATGTGGGCCGCGCTTCGAGATGCGCGAAATTTGAATTAATAATTGACGTCGAGAGTTTGCCGTGATTGCGGAGCGGAGTGAGTTGGTTGGCGCGATGTGAATTAAGGGATGCAGTTATTTCTATATTTGTTTCTAATTTTTATTACAACTTGTTTTATAATGTTCGTCGAATTGGAATCTTTGTTTTACTAAATATTATAGTAATATAAAAATGTAAAAAACCTGCTTTGTTAAATAGCTTTGTTTTCAATTAAAAAATTTCTTCCTCTGATTAATGCAAGAAAGATTTTCAATTTTCATAGAAACGCAGATAAAGTTTAACTTTAATGAATTGATAATTTGTTTCGAATGCTTCATTCTGAGAATCTTAGTCTTCAAACGTAACAAGAACGTCTAAAAACCTTATGCGGCCGTAGTTTCTAAGAATATATTCTCATAATAGAAATCAGTCAATTTCTTTGATTTTATAACTTTGTTTGAATTGAAAAACGGGACTGATTCATATAACCCAAACTTCTAGTAGGCGTTAGTTTCGTAATAATTGTCTTTAAAACTTTTTTAATGAAATTAAAGTGCAAAAAATTATAAAGAATTAAAATTTTGACTCTTAAAGCAGCTTTAACGGCAAGCTGATCAAGTACATAGATTTATTAAAATAATGTAAGACTGGATACGTAATATTTTTTTTAATTTTCCATGGATCTTCTTAAAATAATTAATGATATATGTACTTGTAACAGTATACTATATTAAATTTAGATTATTTTTATAATTAAAAGTATGTATATGATCAAATTTCAATTTGTAAACAAATATTCTAAACGTGAATACTGTGTTGAGAAACAGTTAGCGCATAACGATGTTACATTTAATAACGCTGAACGCCTGAACCACTAACAATGTACAGAGATGCAAAATGCATATGAATCCTTGTTTTACTTATATTAGTATTATATAAAATGTTCTAAAGTATTATTAACAAATGAGCGTGTTCATGAAATCTTTGCAACTGTTTCAGTAGGTGTATTTTTTAACTATAAAATATATAATTGTGAATATAGATATTAAAACTTTAAATTTAAATTTTAAAAAAGTAAGTTCAACTTTTGACTTAATTTTGAAAACAAACTTATATTTAACATTAATAAATAAATTTTATTATAATTCTATTAATAAAAACTTTTAAAGAAAAAATTTTAATGCTACTTGTTTTGAATTTTTTCTCAATATTGTATTAATAGTAAATTTATAAAGCCTCCGAATGCAAGCTATTTCAATTGAATCGCCTGCTAATTTGATCACATCTTCGCTAAAAACTGTAGAGCCATGAAATTTCATAATAAATTATCCATTTCCCTCGGGTCGCGCGAAAAAGCAGCAGCGCGCTACACGCACGAGCTTTAGAAAAAGCGAGAGGAGAGAGAGAGAGAGAGAGAGAGAGAGAGAGAGAGAGAGAGAGCAAGAAATTTCAAAATTACAAAGTGGACAAGGAAAGGATATAAAATGCGAAGTGAGAACGTTATAAATGAGAGCAGGCCAGGTCTGACGGCGGGAAGACAGGTCCGAAAAAGCTCTCGGTGAAAGCGAGAAAAACGCAGGAATTTACATTCGACGATAAGAGAGCGGTTATAGCGAAACAAAAATAGAAGAGATGTGGGGCCCGAGCTTGCGAGTGTTAAGCATGAGTGGAGGCGCGCTCGCGCGTTCTCTGTATAAAAGAAAACGGTGTATTTGAAAAGCGCTAAATTTAACAATGCCATTGTTTTCATCTTGAAAAATGTTCTGGGGTATCGTGAATCTAAACAGTGGCAGAGCCTGAGACGTGTTATTCTATTTTAACAGAAGACTTTTATGTTTGAATTTATGTAATCGATCGATTACGTGGCTTTTTGGATAAGAACTTTTTCAGGCGCAAATAAAATAAACGTTTGAAAAATTTGTGAATGTATAACGTTTTTATGGAATACTGATACTTTTTTATGTAATTATTACTTCTGAATCAGAACAAAGCATTTACCGTATAAATAGTATGAAATATAAAAATAATTTTGATTAAATAATAATTAATAGGTGTTTTTATAAAAATATTTGCTACTCAAATGTTCGTTAATTGCTTAACTAGATTTTAAAAAAGTAAACGTTCAGCTCAAAGTTTAATTTTCATATAATTTGTAGCTATTACTGAGATAATGATATGATAAAGTATTCACTGCAATCAGCAAACCCGTTTAGTAATAATTAAAAGTTTAAGCTCACGTTTTAGTACTTAGTAAAGTATAAGTGTACATGCTATTTCCTTTTTTACCTGCTGTTAACATTTAAAGAAAGTTTCTAGCTACATAGTAAAAAATAGAAATGCAAACTTAAGAACAATAGCTGTGTGTAATTATGTTAAATAGTAATTATTCTGTAAAAAATATATGTATAATAAGAACTTCTACTTTTTGTTAAGTATTTCGGGACTTTTGTTAAATTATAGCCACAATATATATTTTATTGATCCCTGTATTGATTTCTTAAGACAAAATCAACTAAACTAGTTTAAAATTGTTCGTGAAAACAATTTTTGCTAATAAAGGTACATGATTAAAATAATGTAAAGAAAATAAAAGTTATTAATTTTCTAAAAAAACTTATTTTAAAGCATTAAAAATTAATAAAGTTTTTCGAAATCGATACGAAGTATTGTAGCATGCCACAACACGGATGCCTACATTGCTGCTATATTCTAAAAAATATTGTGAAAATATTACTGAAATATTCATAAAATATAATGCTTAGAGGTACTGAACTAACTTGAAACAATATTGATATAATATTCCTTCAAGCAACTGAGCAAGTTTTTAACAGTACTGCAACAAAATTATCAAATATTGAAAACTTCTTCAGAAATATTTTCCAGTATTTTTTATACAAATTATATTACTGTAATATTATCAAAAACAAAAATATTATCCATGTAGTAAGGATTATAAAGCAATATTTGCCAACATTAAAAAATAGTGCTTCAGTATTGTAGTAATATTGTCGAACGATTCGACAACATCGTAAGAATATAGTAATAATATTGCCAAAATATTGATAGCATATTCCACACATGTTGCAGAAATATTAACCATGCAGTAAGAATCCCTGGTAGAAAATTTGACTATAATTTGCCCAGAATATCCTGAATTTTATGTTCAGTGGGCAGATTCTGTTAACATATTCTGCCCAAAAACCCCGT
>JAPYZB010012244.1:0-10910 GCA_030522745.1 Eupelmus kiefferi | reverse complement strand
CCCAATAGAAACGAAATGCCAGGAACGACGGTCTCTCGAACGCGGCCCCGATATAAACTCTCTCAAGCGCCTGGAGCTCTCCCGCGCGCGCCCGAGTAAAACCGAACAATATCAAGTAGAAGGAGTATACGCGGCGCACGCGCGCGCGTGCGAAAAATCCGGTTCTAACCAGACAGCCAGTCGCGAGGCGCGCAGTCGTTGGCATCGACCGGCCCGCCGGTATATAGAGCCGACGCGCTCCTTCTATTCCTTTGCGAGCGAAAATTCGCGATATCGAGCATCCCCTTAAAGAGAGAGTGAGGGAAGAGAGGCTCGATTCTTGCTCGCTAGGATAGCTTCCATGATTGTGCTCCGTCAGCCGGCTGAAAGCGCACGCAATCGGGTATTGTTCTTTGTGATTTGTAGATGTGCGTGATTGTGATATTTGGGAAGGATTTGTGATGTTTAGTGTTTTCATTGATGAGTTTGATGTCGTCGCTCAGTAGTGCGCGTACGCGGAGTTTGGAAGGTGTCTTACCATTAGCGGACCTTTACTACTTAAATGAAAGGAAAGTGACTGGAAGTGCTTGTTTGTGCGATAGATGATATTCAATGAACTGTAAAATATTTAAAATAGCACTGATAATATTCGTAAGCTTCAAGAAAGTGTCAAAGTTAAAAACAACTCAACTTTCTTCATAACTACCAAACCGTGCTTTATCTATAATTTTAACTGTCGCACTGTTATGATCCACCAAACGTCTCATTTGCAACTTCCTGCGTAACTATAATGAAAGTAATGAAAAAAAACATACACGCAAAGTGTCAAACGGCAAAAACCAAAGCGAAACAGCGGAGCCGCGAAACTATTCATACCTGTTGCACGTGCTCTGGTCTCTGGCGCACTTCAGTATGATCGATCGACGCCGAGGTCGTTCACCAACAAGTTGCAGCCACCGGTTGCCTGCCAAATAATTCGTGCGATCTCGGCGTTTACCAGCGACCCGCTTAAACTTTGTTGCAATCCGTTGGAGCTAGGTAGCGGCTATTTTTATGATTTCTATGATTGGACTGCCAAGCTGACAGAGGAGAAGACATGAAAATGCACCAGTACGTTAAGCGCCGGTAAGTTGAGATGAAATGGGCGCGAAAATTTTGAGGGTTTTTGAGAAATATGTTTGTTTGAGGAAGAGGGCGCGATTTGATTGGGAAAATTGTGGGGACTATTATTATCATTATTAGAACATTGATATTTTTGTCAAATTTTGACGAATAGTATGAAACTGGGCGTGGTCAATATTTAATTTTGTTAAGTAATAGTTTGATATATGGATGAAAATATAATATTTAGTAATTAATTATAAGCACTAAATTCTGTTCTATAGACTCTTTTTAGTTTAGTGTTTGTATGAGAATATTAAAAATGTACATATTTTCATTGTTTTAAAAAGAAATGTAAGTATCTAGGCATGTAATCAAATAAATGTTAAAAAAGAATAAACTTCATCATTTAATGTCTTTGAAAAAAAAAAATTATTACTGTAATCAAAGGATATCAATCATTTGAAAGGTGACTTTTAAAAGAAACTGCAAGGTGCTCTCAATATGAGTAATAAATGATTGTGTAATTTTATGTGATGACTAAAAGGTACTTGAAATCTACCTGCAATACTATTTTTTTTATTTCATCATTTCAACTATTGTAGATAGTCTAATGTTTACACGTAGATAAGGTATTTAAATATATTTTTTAAATATCGCGTTTAATTTACTAAGCAAAAATAACAAGGACATATGCAATAAAAACTGCTTTTGTTTTTACAATATTTACGAACGTAACGAATCATAATATATAAAACGCTTTTTGAAAATTAAAAATAATTTTTAATAAAAGATAATTCTAATATTTTTGATTACTTTACTGTCAAATCCGAATAAAAACCTCTTTTTCAAATGCTCCGTTTAACGCGACTCTATTTTTATCAGAAATGTTACCATACGCTTTCCTCATCTTTGACCCAATCTTCATCCAGCCGTCAAGCGGAAATTGCTTTAGCATCGCATAAAAGCTCCAACCTCCAAGCAAAACGTTTCTTCAAAAACAATTTGGGCCTCCGCTCGAAATATCGTCCCGTTAACGTCTGGATTGCTAAGAGGAAAAATCGACATCTCGGCTGCAGTTTTTAATTTACACGCCCCTCTATTTCGCGTGTAGACACACGTTCCCTATCATTATCAGGCACCGATTACAACCGACAAAAAGCGGTTTGTCGCCAAGGTCAAGATCGCCGATAATCGTTGCCGATACAGATGCGCACGTGTGTGTGTGTGTCTCTCTCTGTGTATTTGCCACAATGGCGTTTTAACGATGACAGCCGTTGAGTCCATGACCTCAGATTGTTGTATTGTATTTTTGAGCGGCTGAGAAAGAGAGTGAACTCTTGATTGGTTTTTAAAGAGTGCTCTTTGCCGGTGTGTATACTTAATTCTGCTGTCAATCTAGTTATCGCTGTATTTAAATTTTTAACTCTTTTCTAAAGCCTTTGCCAATGTTTTTACGTGTACATAGATATTATACTTAACAATAGTTTTAAGCGATTACGAAAAGAATTCGAGAAAAAGTGCCACAATCTGTTTAATTTTCATTGACTTTTTGAGTGTTCTGTACAAATGATATCTTATTTTGTTGATTTAGTCATTACAATTTTTTCAAAAATATTTGAAATTTTTGGAATATGAGTTAAATTTTATTAAGCTTCGATAAAGTATTGACCTAATTTTTTATAAAGAAGTCACAAGCTGCTATTAAAACACACTTATAATGCAATAGAAAGCCGATATTCTGCAAAAAATGCTTTGTATACTATGATCTTTTTACATGGAATCCATATCTTATCGATATGCGCGTTATAAAATATTGCCGCATTACGTCAAATGCTGAGAATATCTGAAAATCGGACTTTTTGGAAACTATTTTGCAATTGTTAAATAATTAGTGTTGATTGACATATATGTATTCGAAGCATTAATTTATTATTCTAATAAAGTATTTTCAAAGCAATACTATAGTATTTTAACCATAATTTTTATTTTAATATTCGTTTAACTTACTAAGTTTTTACAACCGCTATTACTTAACAAGTTTTATTTTCGCGAAACTGTTATTTAACGCTCCATAGTTTTACTATCTCCTGGTAATCCCAAGAAACCCGTGACTCTTTGGCTTTCTAAAAAAAATCAAGCATTCCAAGGATTACATTCATTAAAAAATGATAAATGACACGGAAACGTGATCTCTCAGGATCACGAAGCAGATAACCATTACCCGATAAAAATTAACTCATTAAATAAAACAAAATCACACAAAAACCAGCTCGAATTAAAACTTATTGTTCAGGAATCCTATAATAAAAAAACACGAAGAATAAAAGCTTCTCGTCGTCACCTGTGCGGTAAACTTAAACAAGGAGACATTGTATACATTTAGCCTCGTGCGCGATAAGGTCGGAGAGCTCCCGTATGTTCTGTGGCGGCACACAAAATTAAGGCTCTATTAACCGGCTTAAGCCAGTTGGATCCGACCCCCGAGAGCCACTGTACCGGCTCTTTTTTTTGCAGCGCCGATAATGCGCCACGTAAGCGACGAGTATCTTTTTAGCGAACAAACAGTTTGACTATGCAGGATAAGGTGGTAATGCTCCTGTATCGGCTGTTTAATCGGTGCAAGGGTGATAATTAGAGATAATTTTTATATTTGGATTTTTAGTACAAAGGAACAATTGCGGTATTGTTGTTTGTATTTCGCTGATTTTTATTCTAGTTTATGTAGTCTAATTAGTATAAAAGTAAATTTTTAGATTTTAAAGTAGATAAAAGATCATAAGCGAAGGTGTTAATAACATTACGTTAATAACGTAGGCCTTATAACTATAAGTAAACAAGTATACAAAACTTTAGTTATGTAAATTTATCTGATCTATATAAAAACTACGTAGCAATTATAAATAGAACTGCGAAAAACACATTTTTCTTCGCTTATTATTATATTAACAAACATAACCTACTAAAAACGATAGTCTCTACTGTTTTCCAAGTTTTCCAACAGTCGCCAAAGCTCTTAGAATAATCGAAAACCGCAGTTTTTATCGACGACTACAATAGTTTTTATCAATCCACGTTCTTACGCTTATTCTTTTAAAATTTTTTATCACCTACGTAAAAACAAAAGTGTCAATAAAAAAGGTGAAAAATGTTGCGGGAAAGGCCACAAAGCGAATTATTGCAAACACATTGTATATCTAACATGCCTCGTGAAGGCAGAAACGGTCGGAGTGTGTCCAGTTTAGGCCGGATCGGCGCAATGGGGCAACGACAAAAGTGTACTTACGCGTGATTTACGCGCGAATTGCGCCGAGCAAAGCGTACATCTGCTTTGTTTGCGCGCGCTCTATTTGCGAGAGCAATAATACAGTTTTTTAATGAAACAATATCGGAATAAGAATGTAAGTCCTTAGCGTCCTTGACGCTCGAATTCAATTTGTTGTTTGCCTTGAAAAAAAATTATTTTGTCTTTCCTTATTGTCGCGTTTATTAAATCACTGGTATTAGTACATAATACTCCAATCGTAATAGAAGAATCTGATGCTCTTATTGATTGCAAATTTTAAGTGTTGGGTGAATTCTGTACAATGTTAGGCATTGACAAGCAATATAGACACTATTAAATATATAAATAGCTATGATGAACTGAAAAACATTACTCGTGTAATCATTGTGACAACTTGTTACTACAGTAAAAAATTATTCGTAAAAATGACACCAATTTTTTAAATGCTTATTCATTCTCCTAAACTCCAAGAATACAATAGAAAACAATCTATTATTAGACATCCAACTAAACGTAATCAGCAACCGAAAGCTACTCCGCCTGCTCCAAACCGCACAGCCCATCACGTATAAAAATCACAGCACTCTAACCCTTCCGCAACGTCCCAGAAGAAAGCATCTATCACAACGACGAGCAAAACGAAAAAAATAAGCGAGCAAGAGAGAAGCCGAAGAAAGTGTATAGAAGCAATCAAGCGTACATGCACGTACATACACGTCGCTTGCGCCGGTACGTCCTGTACAACCCAATAAACTCATAATAAGCCCTAATGGCACTTAGGCTCTCGCGTGGGTCGAGCCCCTTGGGATCGAATAAGCCTGAATCAGTAAGTCCCGTGACGGTGCGCCGAGTCGCACATGGCTCTCTCCTCGACCGCGTGTCAAGCTCGAATGTACTTACGATATACTCGTGATGTGCACGCGCGTCTGGATTGCCGATGAAAAATAGACTGCGCTGCGGTAGATTCGGGAGATTTGGAATAGTTGAGGCCGGATGTAGATTAGAGGAATTATGCTTTACGTGAAACCTAGGTAGGGTTTGCGATTGATTAGGAATAGGTTGTCAGAAGTTGTTTGTATAATATGAAAAAGTCGAAGTACGTGTTATTAATTGATTGATTTATGGGAGGAAGTATGGTCGGGATATGTATTTTTGACAAGTAAAGCTGATGTAGGCTTGTAATTAATTGTCATTGTTAATTCATGCTTTGCTGGCCTTGCCGTCACTCACGGTTTTTAAGCAAGAAGCGCCATCGCCTGAGAATCAACACAACAATACTAAGTAAGTCAATAAACTGCCGGATTTGAAATTTTTATAAATTAATATATCCCTCTCGTGTTTTTCATTTTAACTATTTTTCTTTAAATTCTGAAATATTATTAATTATTTATTACAGAGCGTTTACTACTTTACAATGCTCTCATACAATGGGTTCTATTTAAACAAAAAATAATCAACTTGTATTATACCTACCAAAATTTGAGATCTGGATAATTTTAATAATATCTTAAAAAAAAAATAAAAGTAGAAAAAGTAATTTAGGCATATTTACAAAAATTCTGAAACATGGTAATCTTTAGACACGCTTATACAGTCACGCTTCAAAATCAAAGTTCATCAGACTTAAAAACATCGGACTATAAGAGTTTAGTTTAACAATTTATTAAATGTTTATAAAAAAAATTGTTTTTTGATTTCACAATAGATAAGCTTCAAACTAAAATTCATCGATATTTAGAAAGCGTTTGAATTAATTTAACAAATGATATAAAAAGATAAAAATGCACTGCAAGCATTACAAAAAAGAATCACTTTTTCCGATTTATATTTCTTAAATACTACTGGATTTCACTAATATGGACAAATTTTAATTATTAAAAATAAATAAAAAAAATTTAGTAAAAATAAAAACAGTCTTATCGTTAGTAATGTTATTTAATAAAAGAAGCGATTTTAGACTCACATGAAAATTGGAGCTATAGAGTAAGCATAAATGTAAAAGGTCATTGCAAATCAAAATTACCTGACCTTCGTACGGGAAGACTCATTCATACAATATCGCATGCTTTATTATTATGACAGATATTAAAACTATTTTCTTATAAAATTTAATAAAAATCTTTATGGGAAAACTATAAAATTAAAAAAAAGTATAATTAATTACTTACATATTATATTTATTTATTTATTTTTGACTTTTCACTTATTCTAAATATTATTAAAAAGTCTTCATAATATTCGGTATATATAAAATAAAATATAATGAATATTGATTAATTAACATTTATAAAAAAAATGAAAAGAATATTACGATTAAAAAAGATCGGAAATATATATTATTCATTATTACTTTATATCATTCAAGAAAGTGCGTTATTAATTTTAATTTAATTATGTTTAGTATTTATCTTGCAAGATGCTACTTTGACCTTTTCTATCTACCATTAAAAAACGACTTAAATTTTTGAAATTTAAAATAAAATAAACAAGTTGAAGTATACAAAATCCATCATTAGAGTAATCGGCCATACAACCAGCAATGAAGTCCATTATGCAACTTCATCTCCGGTGTAACATAATCTAAGCAAACTCCCAAAAAAATTGCAACGAACCAGCAAAATTTCTAAACGATAAGAGAACCAACCCCCGTTACTGAAATCGCGGATCAAATAGCGATAAAATTCGTTTGTCTCCCGCGAAGAAAGCACCGATAAAGTTCCGTATAGCTACTGGCGAAGCTCTTCGGCTCGTTATATACTTTAACAGATTTATCAAAAAGCTCGGTCTCTCGAGCGAGCGCGCGGGGTCAAGTGTTTGCGCGCATAAAAGACCTCGGCGAGTTTATCGGCGGGTTAGTGTCGAAGCGCTCAGTAACCAGAAAACGCGCGTGCTTGCCGTTTCGCTTTTTGTGTGCTCCAGTTGCTCCGTTTTGCTCAAATCTGACCAAGATCAGTCGTTGCGTTGATTTAACGGGTGTGGACTTCTTCGGATACTAGTAGTGCATCGGAAAAATGAAATGTTTCAAATTTTATGAGGCGATCAATCGGTTTTTCAAATACATGAACGTTTTGGTTTGATTGATTAGAATAACAATCAAAGCAGTATTATATATACTTACGTTTATTTATTTTAGACCAAAATTTTTCGCGTTGTGTATTTTTGTGTAATATATTATATTCTGGTACGGATTCGTTACTGTGTGAATTTTGTGTGATAAAGAGCGAGCGAGCTCTGCTGTGAACGATTCATTTAAAGAAACAGAAGATAAGTTTTGCTAAGTGAACCGAATGATTAAAATATCAAGTACTAGTGGAAAATATAGTATAATGAGAAGTTTTCCTGATCCAAGAGCTCCTCCGCCGCCTTTATTTTTCAATCTGTTGTAAGAATCTTTTAATGGGATCCAATCATTTTGCACTAAACATGTCAAACTTTATAAAATGTTCGTTATCGCTTGTTTAAATCATGCAAAACGTTTCCACTGAAATGATGTAATTCAAATCGGCTATAATTCATTATTACTCCCTACTGATAATGCCATCACTTTAAATTAACTAAAATATTGTAAAAATTGTTACGCTTTATAAATAAATAATAAAGAAAAGTATTTACTTGTTGTACTGTCGGTATCTTATACAGAATTTTATAGTACCGTTAATGGTAAATAGTTAAATATTACAAAAGAAAATTTTTAATTGACCACGCAAATTTTATTTATTTTTTTTTATTTCTCTATTAACAACTACAGCCATCGTATTTAATCCTTTGTAAGAGGGATATTTAACTTAATAAAATCAATGGATTTTTTGTTTTAGTGTAAACCACTTATCTCAGAGGAACGTCAATGCCCCGCCGACAAGCAACGGGAGTGCCGGCCTCGTGGAGGCTGACAGCAATAACAACGGACAGAATCCGGCGAGCTTGCACCAGCTGCTATACACGTCCAACGACGAGTACCCGCCAAATTCCAGCTCTGGCAATCATGTATCTTCTTCGCAGCAAGGGAGCGAGTTCAACGAGGACTGCCGGTAAGCTGCTACAAATCTTGGATTGTATTGTGTTAGGAGTGGGATTATTCGTTATTGTAGTTACATATATTTTCATTTGCTTGATTATGATTTGTTTACGATCTTGTAGTTTATAAATCAAGTATGTTTCATGTAATTTTGGATAGTTTGTCAAGATTCGATTTGATGACAATCGATAAAGCCACATAAATTTATTAAAAAACTTTGAAAACATTAAAGTCATTTTCTTAAAAATAAATTCACGTCATCATAATATTTACCGACTATATCTAACTAATATCCGATTAACGATAATCCATAAATTCACTTTTCCTATGGTTTTCCATTTTCATTAGCTTGCAACATTGAATTTAATTATTTTTATCATGTCATAATCATAATATTTAAAGATTTGTGAGTTCCTGGCGTGATTTTACTGGGTCTACACCAAATGATAAAATGAAAAGTCATTTAAAATACTAAACATTTTTGTTACCTTCACCTCATTTGCCATTGTATGTTTTATTTATTCCATTGTTCCTTTTATTGACTTATACAAGACAAGCTTATGCCATATATGCATAATAAAAAATTTTATTGCAACAATGATCTAAATACGGCACCACTGACTTGAGCAATATCATTCTATTTTTAATATATTTTTAGCTTGTCCATCAGCATTTTTAATAACGCTTTTTCATATGCTTTTCATTTAAATTTTGCATAGTGATAAATTGAGGAAAAGTGGAGAAGAAGAAAATACCTGGAAGAATGAAAATTTACTAGATCTAAAAAAACATGATAAATGTATTGTCGGTATAAATAATAGTAACAGGTAAACTTATAGCATATACATTTTCTCAAAAGAATCTCTTTATAAAGAATGTAAAAGTTGTTCATTAATGAGATGATTTTTTTACAGTTTTCAATATGTTTTGGCTGCTGCAACCAGTATTGCTACGAAAGTCAATGAAGAAACTTTAACATATCTTAATCAGGGACAGTCGTACGAAATTAAGTTGAAGAAACTTGGAGACCTATCAGCATTTCGTGGAAAAATTTTGAAGGTATATTTTCATTTACTTTTTATAAATTCAGTATTTTTTAAATTATTCAATTTCAATCAATAACCTTCTTCGTGTTTAATATAAAAGCTGATTTTCAAAAAAAAAAAAAAAAACGAATCCGATAAATTGTCCCTGTCCAAAAATTATGTTTTTCAAACAGTATTTAAGCAGTATGAAGTCCAAATGACAATTCGACACCGTGATTAAGAAGAACCGACTTTTCTGTTCCAGTCAACGATTCGCATCTGCTTCCATGAGCGCCGGCTTCAGTATACTGAGCGCGAGCAGATCCTGGCGTGGCAGCGCGCCAGGCCGGGTGAACGTTTGCTTGAGGTCGATGTGCCCCTTAGCTACGGGATGGTCGATGTCTGCCAGCCCGCGTCTTCCAATAACAGCATTGATTTCATATGGGATCCTACTAAGGAAGTCGGCTGCTATGTTAAGGTACGCATTTTTTTAACGCTCTGAATATGCGTGTAGGATGTTCGTTATATGTTTAGACGTTTATTTTAGATGATTTTTAAGTTTGAAAAATTAATATTGTTAAGATATGAATTTAAAATTTGTACTATAAATCTTTTATTTAATGTTTTTAGTGTTATTATAAAACAATACATAAAATACCAAATAGCAATAAAGTGTGTGTATTAAATGATTTTTTATCACACACATTGTATATGCATACACTAAAATTCTAAAATAATATATTTCAATATTCTGCAAAAATAATGTTATGTGAATAAAAATAATGGACTGTAAGCACCCGCCGTTTGTTAACGCCCGAGCAAAGTTGAGAACACTTGCTCCTTGAGAACAGAATACGATTTTTATCATACCCTCGTTAAGGAATTGTGTTAGTTCACCGATTTCAGGGAATAAAGCGATTTATAACCTCTCTTCAAGTTCTGATGCCTGGGTCATTTGCGGTTGTTGCGAACCGAAAATAGTAACATGTAGTCAGACGAAAAGTAGGGAAAAAATCATTGCAGTTTCTATGAGTGAGATTAAGTGCCATTTGTTTCTGTTTATGCGTAATAGAATATTTCATAAATTCTTGTAAAATTTTTTAATATAATTGGATTTTAGTAATGTAGACCTATATAAAAATTTATTATAAATTAAAGAAGTTTTTCTGTATAAAAATTCATGATGTAATGATTTAAACATGCCTGGATTCTTTTACTTTAGGTACATATTTTACGTAATATATCTTTGAGTCATGAAGTACATTATAAAAATAAATTGATACTGTAAGGTAATTTTGGGATTTAAAAAGCTCTATCAAGAAGCTTCGGTAATTAATTTTAGAAAAGTGATGCTATTCTATCGTAATAAACAGAATATGCATATATTCTGAGATCGTAGAACTGTTTCATCTTTAAAGTAAATAAAAGCCGATATTGTCCGATCTAAATGTGTTAAGTTTAATTCTTCAAAATTTATTAATTGCGTAAAGAAATATTGTAAATT
>JAPYZB010012222.1:0-10049 GCA_030522745.1 Eupelmus kiefferi | reverse complement strand
ATATATAGAATCAGCATTACTGCTTATTTCATAAAAATCCTTATGAAATATTTTGTTATTTTGTTATCCGATTATCAAGGAGCTTATAAACAGGTTTTGTCGATTTATTATGTTGATGTATGTACTGTTGGAAAATAAGAAAATATTAAACTAGAAAACAAAAAACTAAAAAATCAATAAAAGCATAAAAATAAATGCTGTCGTAAAAGAAGTTTGTCCAATACTGAAAAATATAAATACAAAACTACAAAAATAATTACGGATCTTACGTACTTAAATATTTATTATTTGGGATAACAGAAATAAGGCAAAGTTCTTTAAAAACAATATCTTATTTTACAGGAAAACAGCAGTATTGAGAAAAGAACAAATATTAATTCTCCACTCAAAGGATAGTTCATTAAGTTATAGTTCATTAACTTAGTAGTCTATTAAAAGAAGAAAAAAATCAGTTTGAAAAACTACAAAATTCTAGCATAATCTTTAAAATCTGAAGAAATGTGTATTAAATTTTTCTTATGTAGGTGGCAGAATTTATTTTAAAGACAATAATTATTTAAATCACTTATTTTTATATGGTAGTTAATAGGTATTCTACCGTCTATGATACAAAATAATAAAGTTATTGATGTTAAAAATATATTTTGAAAAGAAAAATAAGCTTGTTAAAGACGTATTTCGGCAATTTCTTTTAAATACAGAAAATAAATATAAACCCATTTTAATCGCTAAATTCTAATATCTATTTAATTAGTTCTGGACCATTCTGAATTGAACTGGAAATTTCGAATTTTTAGAACAGTTTTTGTAGTGGTACGTTAAGTTTCGGAATAAGCTCAATATAAACATTTGCTCCACAGATCATGAAGATCGATCAACTCACAAGGAGAGGACCAGGGGTGCGGGTCATGGATCTTGCTGAAACTTTTTCAGGGCCTTCTTTGACAATAAGTAAATAACAATAAATAAATTCATATTTTTACAAGATTTTGAATCTTTTGTAGATACTGAAACGAAAACATTAATTTTTCATAATAATGAAAATTTAAAATTTACCGCTTCATTTCGCGCCAAGCAGACGATATTTCCCCCTCTTCAAGAAAATAAACACTGTTTTCGGCGTGTAAGTTTACAACGTGGTTTTCGGTTTTTTCATCTTTTGTTTCATGATAAGTTTTATATAAAATAGATTAATGTGCAAAATGTTTTTATAATTTATCAAATAAATATTTTAGTAAAATAAATTCAGCACATCAAATCTTGCTACCATGGGTCGTTTAGCCGAGGTATTGTTGATATAACCTATATTTTTGTATTATCTAAATAATATTATTATGTATTTTATTTCTACAAATTAATTTTACAGCTTGCTGGTGATAATGAAAGTGGAGAAAAATCAAGGACTTTTGTTTTTCAAGATGAAGGACATACTTTGGGAAATGTTTTACGATCAATTGTAGCTCATTAGTAAGTTGTATTGTTTATCGACTAGAACTAGATTTGTAATATTTTAGATTTTTAATTAATTATTCAATCACTTTATTTATTTCTTAAATTTTTAGTCCTGATGTAGAATTCTGCGGCTACACTGTACCTCATCCGGCAGAGGCCAAAATGCATTTCAGGATACAGGCTAAAAAAGGAAGAGCTGTGGATATTTTACGCAGAGGTCTTGAAGATTTATCTAAAGTTTGTGATCATACGATTGAAACATTCGAAAATGCAATGGAAGAACATAATAAAAGTAATACTACAATGGATACTAGCTGAAGAACATTTTTAATAAAACTTAAAAGACAAAACAATTTTGAAAGCTATTGAAAGATTTAAAAGTTTTTATGATTCTTTTAAAAAATGAATGTATGTAAATACTAGAATTCATTTATGTTTAAGGATTTAAAAGCTTGATTTATATTTATACTTTTATTAGTATTAAGCAATGTAAATATTTTACGTAATATATAATGAATAAAATAGTTTTTTATCATTCTTAAATAAGGTTTTTTATTATTTTGTTTTAATAGTATATATCTAAGATGTGCCCTTCAAATAGAAATACTTTTTATCAAAATAATAATTAAATGAATAAATATAATTGAGTTAAAGAACTATTTATTAATTTAAATTTATCCAGTGTTAACTATTTAGTACACTCATTCAATTTTTTGTAATTTATTATCTTCAAATTTTACTTAAACTTTTGCATCAAAAGATTTTATTATTAAAAAAATATATAATTTGATGATTCAAATAATTAAATAAGCTAATTTTAAAAGTAAATTAATATCTGGTTTATAAAAAGTGTTTCTAAATAGGAAATTAAAGTGGTTTTAATACAAGTCTATAGGAATATAGGAATCTGATTCAGTTTATGTTTAGTAAAAACAAGGTATATAAAATTTTCATGGAGGATCTTTATTTATAAAACAAAGATCTGTCATATTTAGATAACTTCAGCAGGTCTAGAACCAGCTACTGGTCTGTGGTTCTTGGACAAATGGTCGGCGAACTCTTGGTAAGGTGTCTTGGTCAGAGGCATCTCCTTCCATAGGTCAGGTGTCAGGTAGGCATAGGTCTTGGCAATAGCAGCATAAGTAGCCTTGGCGAAGTTACCCAATGTGCAGGTTGATCCTCTGGCGGAGGTGTAACAATCTTCGATACCAGCCATCTGAAGCAGCTTCTTGGGGACTGGAGCTGATACAATGCCAGTTCCTCTGGGTGCAGGGATAAGACGCACCTGTACTGAACCACACTTGCCAGTGACCTTGCATGGCACGGTGTGGGGCTTACCGATCTTGTTACCCCAGTAACCTCTGCGTACTGGAACAACAGACAGCTTAGCCAAGATGATGGCACCACGAATAGCTGTGGCTACTTCTTTGGAGCACTTGACTCCCAGACCAATGTGTCCATTGCTGTCTCCAATAGCGACGAAAGCCTATAAGTAAGAATATTTGATTAATTCTTAATTCTGGATTGATTACAATGATTAAGAAATTTTTTTTAACTGTTATTAAATAAATTTTGTCAAAATTTTGAAGTTTTTTTGTTGGTATGTAAAAATAATAGCAGTGATCAGAGCAATTAATAATGTCATAATTTTGAGATACAATATATTTATGTCAGTCTAAGATCAGTATAACATTATTTTACTAATCAGTCTTATTTTAAAATATTATAAACCATTTCAGAAAGTTCTATCGTACTGTACTATTTGTAGATTAAACGTACTCTTACTTAAACAAAACTACTCTTACTTTTCAACTACCAACAAACAATTAATTCCAAAGACAAATAAAAAATACCACCAGCGCACTCCAGCGCAAACAAATCAATAAAACAGCAATCACCTTGAAGCGAGTACGCTGACCAGCACGGGTCTGCTTCTGGACGGGCATGATCTTGAGAACCTCATCCTTGAGACTGGTACCGATGAAGAAGTCGATGATCTCGAACTCTTTGATGGGCAGCGAGAACAGGTAGATCTCCTCCAGGGAGTTGATCTTGCCATCGCGCACCAGACGGCCAAGCTTGGTCACTGGGATCCATTCCTTGGCGTCCTCCTTGCCACGGCCACGGCCGCGACCGCGTCCACGTCCACGACCTCCACGGCCTCCACGAGCGGCTGGAGCAGCGTCCGCCATGCTGGAATTGAATTATTGAATTTTTTAGATTGATGAGTATAGATATATATTGAGATGTAGAAGAGTAAAGTGTAGCTTGTGATGAGGGTTGATTTTTATTTATTAAACAATTAGGTGTTAGCAATTGTGGTTTTCTATTGTTACGCGTGGGAAGACGTGATGGGCTAACCTAACTTTCGCACCACACGTGGCATCTTTGTGAAATATGATTTTACGATGATAATTGTTGGAAAAAGTTGAAAATAATATTTGGTGTTAAAAATGAGAAGTATAGAAATTGAATTAATTAGATTTAAATGTTATTTTATTTGTAAAAAAGATAAATAAAGTCGGAGCTACTCACTTTATTTCTTTCCTATGAGTGTGGTCACGGAAGAAAGAACATAAGCGCCTCTCGTGGTTTGTGGGTGTAAAAAAATCGATTGCTCGAACGGCTAAATATATACACTTCCTTTTAACCGCGAAAGTTTAAACATTATAAGTTAAAAAATATAGACTATGATAATTGTAAATAATTATTATTAGATTAACATTTTACTTACCGTTGTAATGTAGTTTAACAAGAATCGTTTATTTAAATAAACAACCAATTGTTTGATTGTTTGCATATGACGTGTATTTCTTGGTGACCACAAAATCAAAATAATTATTATACTCGACAAAATATTCATTAAAATAATTGCAAAATTTTTCTCGATATTAGAAGCCATTATCTATCTTATAACATAAATTTTAAATATGCATTAACTGCATATTAAATACAGTGATTTTATTTCTTAAAATTTCAACATTATAAAAATAATTTACTTCTATGTGTTGATGCTATTTTCTTATAATAACGAAACAAGAAATTTTTATAATATATTTCAATCTAAATTCTTATCATTGAAATAAATTAATATAAATTGCCACTTAAGATGGTTATATTATGTGAGCAAAATGAACAAATATATCATATATACACTGAAAAAAATATTTCGTTAAATTTCCTCGTTTAAGAGGAATAAGTCCGTGAAAAGTCGAAAAAACTCCTTTTTCCGATTATTTATACCATCATAAGATATTTAAGTCTTAAAAAGAAGATTCTCCGATTTTTAGCGAAAAAACTCTGTCTGTCTGCGAGTATACAGAGCAAAAAAGATATTAGTTTTTCGGAAAATTTTTGTAGATTATCGGAAACTTAACGAAATATTTTTTTCAGTGTATCCGAAAATGATAAAAAATAATGTATTTCTTCGATTTCAAGTGCGTTCAGAAAAAAATAAAATCATAAAATAACAATAGCTTATAACAATAATTTATTTTTTATTTACTTTTATTTTTTTTTATTTTTTAATAACTTGTAACAATAATTTATTTTTTATCGTATGTATTTATTTTTCGTTTTTTCAGTTACAAAATTAAATTAATTAAATTTTTTTATTACAAGTATAATTATTTACTGGGATTTTAAAATAATATTTAATCACCTAATTTTTAGATATTCTAAAATAAATTAATGCAAATAAATGAATCTATTATGATAAATTATAATTATAGATTATTAGCATTGCCGACTTTTTGGACTGTATTACTCTTTTCCAGACTTTTTTAGAAAATTCAAATAGTTTCTCTAGTGAAAAAATATATATTAAAACTAATTAAAAATATATTTTGAATCAGTTTCAATACGGTTTTGTGCTCCAAAATAATTCGAATTAATACTTTTTAAAGTTTTTTCAGTTCTTTTAACAGATTTTAGTACACTTTACAATACTGTTCTTTGTACATTTTTGGCGTAGGTTTTCTTATATTCTTATTCTTTACTTAATGGCCGTGGTTCTATGTGAGACACCCACAATGCGTAACTTTTTCGTGCGCTGTATGCACTTATTTAAAACAGTGCGCCAAATAAAAAAACTTTGTCCGCCAAGAATGTTTTTAGCACATTGTTTCCAATTTTTACGTGAATTTTAAGCTTATAAGTAATATTCAAAACTTACGCAAAAAACTCGATTTTAATGAACTCAATTTAAATAAAAAATAGTGTGCAACGTATAAGGAAGACCGGGTGTATACTAAAAAAAAGTGAATATTTCCTCCTATATATGTATTTACGAAAATTTGTAAGTAGGAATTCTTGATACCGTACTTTGCAGTTTACATCTTCATTTTTAATAAAATGACTTCAATTTTCATTGAAATAATAAATAATAGTATTGTCAGTGTGCCTTTGCTCTTGAAATTTAAAAAATAATTTGTATTATCAAATAATTATTATCAATTAATGTTAATGCCGATAAAACAGATCAATAAAAAAATTCTGTAAAAAATTGATATCATTATTGAAGATACTTATTAAAATATTGGAATTTACTTTCAGCACAGTAATAAGCAAATAATAATTAGCTACAACTTTTAAGCAAAATGACAAATAATATGCGTTAAGAAGTACTCAAATCTTCTTTATGCACTAAGCAAGTGTTTCAGACGCGAATAGTTGTCTTTCCATTTGTGCATACCTACTTTACGCACTAGTTGCGTAGTGTACTTTTTTAAAAAGGATATTTAATCAAAAAATTTTTTTACATGTCCAAGTATTTTGAAAAAAAAAAAAAAAAAAAAAAAAAAAATGAAATGGATTTCCACTTGCTCAATACAAGTTTTAGTGTTATAATTTTTTTTTATAAAAGTAACATAATTTCATAATAAAATAATGTTTCGATAAAATACTAGTTGTTTTTTAGAGTTATATAGTTATATAAATTTTTAATATTAGCATTTATTATTGAAATGCTGAAACTTGTTTGATTAGACACATCCGAATGCAATAAAGTACCACAGCAATGTGAAGAGGTACTACATACATTAGTGGTATGACATGTATTGCTAAGTTATTTTATCAAATAGTTTTGTTTTCACTAGTTTCGCTCTAGTTTTTACAAAAATTTTCGTTTATTATTTTTTAAAAAATTTCGCGGGCCGATCTGTATGTATATTTTAATTGTATAACTTTAAAAAGTAAAATTATTTTGTTACGTGTTATGATTCAAATGAGTTTTTCCGATTTGATTCATATTTTGAAATGTGAAATGAAATCTTTGTACATATAAAAGTACTTTAGAAAATCGCGTAGTTTCAACGTTTTTAAAAATAGTGAAGAATCATCGTTCATACCACTCAAAGCTCAAAATCGCTGTTTGTCATGATGTTTTGATTCTCGTAGTATAAAATATAGTTCTTCACGAGTGCATAAATTGACCGTTATAGTTTTCTCCCTCATTTCGCACGAACAAAAATCGTCTCGTGAGGTAAATAATCAACTTCTGCAGCCATGTTAAAATTGTACTATTTTTTCTGCTATTTCTATTATATTTGCACTCGATTACTAAGATACAAGTGCAATTTTTATTATTATTTTATTAATATTATTATTTATTGCTTTTACAAGATAAGCCTGTTAATCAGTAAAAGAAAAATGTTTTGAAATAATAATTTTAAGTTAAATGGTAAAAAATTGCAGTAAAATATAATTGGCTATATGCGAACTGACCCCTTAGATATTTCAAAAACGGTTTTTATTATGCAATTAGGATACTATACAAGAGTAATGGAGCTCAAGACAATTATTGGGATCAGTGGTCGACCGTTGATGTGGCGAAAAATGGAACTAAAAACCGCGAAAAAGTAGCAAATATAGATATATTAAAACATAGGTAGCGAGTATTCCCTACACGTGACGTCACGACCACCGATCTCAATACTCCACTAATTCTGGGTGAATCCAGGTGAATCCAAAGATACCCTATCAATTTCAAATAAATCATTTATTCACGTTCTTCATAAGATTTACCCTACAAAGACACACCTACGAACATATAACTTCTGAACAGGTATATATCGTAACGTACAAATCAGCGCCAACCACGAACAGCCTTATTAAAAAATCATCTCTCACATATATACTCACCCGCGGTGAAACCTCCTCTCGCCCTCCTCGCCAGCTCCTCTCAGCACCCCCACTCCACATCCCGGCTCCACTATTGCGTATACCCACACACCGCGTTGGAAAACCTACTTACACAACCCCGGCAAATCGGCTTACACATATACCTAAAACACACTTATATATCCACGAGCGCGTCGGCGCGCTCGATCCGAGACCGAGTTTTAAAAGCCGCGCGCGCGCGCGCAACTACCGCGATGTAGGTCCGCGGGCTACATACTCATACTTGCAGCAGCCACTAAATCACGCAGTCGCGCGCGATTCATTAGATTGCGAGAGATTAGGAGCGCGCGTGCGCCCCGACTGTCTTCCGTATCCATCATTCCAGTGAAATAGCCACATAATAACAAGTCCGACCGTTGGCCTCTTTCGAACCACAATAAGTAGAGGGGTGCAGTTCCCACAGTCCTTTGCGCGGAATTCGAGAGGGTGCAGAGCAGCCAGCCAGCGCGCGTGTCCGACATACCAAGGGTTTCAAGAGCGCGCCTGGCGGGGATTTTACATCGATGCGGCGAGGCAAAGAGCCGGCCGAGAGAGCAGCAGTTGAAACGCCCGCACTGCTGGGACGCTATGTCCGCTGTCCGGGCGAGCCACGCCGGGAAGACGAACTGGGTCGAAGGTGAACCTAGCACCCTCTGTTTTTCTATGGTTATGTTTATATATACCTGTGTCTGTGTGTGCGCGTGTGAGTGTCTTTTCACCTGTCATTTAGTGATAGAAGTAACGGATGCACGCAGGGGGTTATATTTTTTTTAATTTATTTTCCCCCCCTTGAGTATGTTTACTCTCGCGGTTGTTTACTTGTACTTGGACCTGCGTACGTTCCCGCCCGACTTTTTCCCAGCGCGATTTTAAATTACAATACATATCAATACACTAACGCCGCGCTGCTTATTCTATGTGGCGGTTAACTAGAACTCCAGAGGAAGGTCTTCGAGGAATGCGCCGGTCAGCTGTGCGAGCAGCCCGACGACGCCGAGTCGTCCTCGACTTCCACGAGTCCGGATTGCCTGCAGGTGCAGCCGATCGCAGCTGAGGTACCGGTCACCGTGATTGTAAATAACATAGATCGAAGCTTCGCTCAGGTGCCGCACTTTCGGTAAGTATCAAGTTTGGCTTGTATGGTTTCGCGGATTGGATTAGGGTAGGGATTTTGAGAAGTGTTTATGAGAGGGACTATAGAGTTTTGATATATGATTTGTTTACGTTTGAGAGGAGGTTAGGTTTTAGGGTGTGTACGTTGTGAGACGTTATGTAAATGATTGTGATTTATTGATAACAGCAAATGTTTTGTTTGGGTAGACAAAACATTTTTTAAGTGAAAATTTTAATATTAATTTTTTTATTGTACTTTAGGCTTGCATAGGTAAATAAATCTCGCGAAATATTGATATAATTAATAAAATCGTGAATAACAGTGACTCAAGGTCAACTGATAAAATCACTCAGAAAAAATGTTAGTAATACGTGCTCGGTTTAATTACACAATACCGACATAGACGTCATTTAACAATTGCCATCCCAACTTTACCCTCACGCAAGAATACCGAAAAAAACCATCATTAGTTTTCTATTTTTGGGCAAAAGCAAGAGGACCGACTTTCTGGAGGAGCTGCGAAAGTCGCTGCGCCGAGTAGCCAGGGAGAATTCAGGCAGTCGTCGGAGCGCTGGTTTCTCAATCTGGTCAATCTACTGCAGCAGGACGGCAACAATAACATTCGCCTAGATAACAGGTATTCGGTACACTTATTTATTACTGCGTGAGTATTATTTGAGCTACGAGCTTACGAGAGAGCGTATGTAGATATGTATGTTTGTTGGAGCGCTATCGGAGTTTTTAGTGCAGCCCGTATGTATATTGATTGCGACGTGTTGCGGTTGTGTAAAGACTTTTCAAAGTTGGCGTAGGAGAGCTCGTCATCGGTGGTTCACTATTTTTTTTTCTTTTTTTCATGAATTTTTATCGTGCTTTATTAGCGAGTGTGGAAATTTGCTTTGGTAACGCGAATTATTATGCCAGGAACTAAATTTTTTCCTTTCTTTTTAATTCGTTGGAATGCTAGATTTATATAATTGTATTTAAAAATCTTGTAATATCTAATGTCTTATAATACTCATTAGACAAATGTTTGATTTTAAATTAAAAATTATACGCAAGTCAATATATTTTGACGTTTTCAAAATTATTGTTAATAATTCAAAACACAAGCTAATTTTAAAAATTTTAAATTAAGAATAATTTTTACTCAAAAAACCTTTTTATAACTGTATGAAAATTTCTTATTAACTAATATCATATTTATCTTTATCATAAAAAATTCAAAATTTTAACTTGCATAACTTTAGCAAAAAGAAAAAAACTTTCAGATAAAGAAAACAAAAATAAAAAACCTCAAATCAAAAGTCTTTAATTTCTACTT
>JAPYZB010012214.1:0-12534 GCA_030522745.1 Eupelmus kiefferi | reverse complement strand
AGAGGAGTTTTAAAATTCTGAATAATTTGTGTAATATACAGAAAATGTATAAATTTTAATAAAAACTAAAAAGTGGTAAAGCCTTAAAGCCAAGCTTAAGCGAAAGAAAAACAGTGTCCCAGGATAACGTCAACAAGCACATTATTTTTCTCCGCATTCCTCGATGGCAATACAACTTCATCTTTTGGTATTAAATAGAAATACATTCTTTATCGGTCGCTCGAGCGCTTGCACAGATCCCTCCTGAAAAAATAAAGATCGCGCCCCGAAAAATAAATAAAGTAGGAGGACGGAGCGAACCCTTCCAAAAATAGCCTGTTATCTGGCACGCCCTACAGACGCACAAAAAGAGGATAAGAGAAGCGGGTCTAACCAAGAAAGCAGGGCTTCTCTCTACTTTTATCATACGAAAAGCGACCGAGATTTTCTCATTTCGCAGGGGAAACTTTTTCACGCCTATTATTTATTTTCTCTCTGTCTAGAATTGATCTACCAACACATAAGCAGACGTTGAAACGCCTGTCGTTAAGATCGGACGATTCTTCGTGGTGACAACGAAATATAAAGTGGTTGCCGTTTATGCTCCCATAGTTACTGTAGTATTCATTATTGTGAATGACTCAAAATTTGACCATCTTTTTCTTTCTCGTTTTAGCTTATTTTCTTGAATGTTAGTCAGTTCCTTTTTCCAGAATTTATAATAGTAAAGCTCAACAAATATTTTTATAAAAATTTTTTAGAAAACCTTCAAAATTAGCAGAAAAAGTACATCATCCCTTCAACTTATGTAAAAAAGGAAACATCTTTGCACAATTTTACAAAACTAAAAATACACATGATATATTACCTATACCTTATTCATATACTTTTCCTAGCTCACTTCCTATATTTAGACTTGTCACCATTTCACTGTTCTTATTTACCCATCTCCATTTATTTTTATTCGAGCTCAACACCCTGCGAGGCTCACCTCATACTGCTGCGATACGCAATCCTTTTCCGAAAAGCTCCGCACTTTTCGCGAGGCTGCGCATAAAACGAGATTCTAGTAAAGCCGAAGGATATCGGAAGACGCAAGAGGATCTCAATTTGGTTGTGCGGCAAGCTTCGCTCTCTCTTCCTTTGCATTACTTCGAACCGAAAATCTCGTGCACCGTGCAGTCCGTCATGTGGCTGGCTATTCACATCTTGGTATGAATAGCAGCGTTTATGTGTGCCTCGAAATCAGATGTCGCTGGGAGATCGTGTCAGCCTATTTTCGCAAAAGCTACGAATAATGCGAGGCGAAAATATGTGGAGAGTGTGGTGCAGGGAAATTGGATGTCGCTTGATCAAAGATTTAAGGAGTATGGAACATAAACCATGTTTTTTTTTGGAAATTTTAGAATTTTGTTGGTATTTCTGATTATAAATCATACAGTGACTTTTATGTAAGAATCATCAATGTAAAAACTTCTTAAAACCTGAGTTTCTTAAAATACAGGACATTACTTCACTAATTTTACGTATGTTCATTATTCAAAATGTTTACATATTATAAAGCCAGTAATTTATTGAAGAAAAACAGAAATGATTTTCGCTAAACCAAATTATTCCAACTAAATAGATATGTTTATGTTAACGCGTATTAATTATGATCAAATAATTTATAGAACAATTAAAACAAACTTTTCAATATAAATTACATATTATGACTTTATTCAATATCGAACACACATGCAAATCTATACTAATTCAAAAATTTAGTAATTTACTGCTTCATAAGCTGTAAGGAAGAAAAATAGGTAAAAGCACGTGACAGAGAGTATACAGCTAAACTTGTACACGAGTCGCGCGGACTGTAATAATTTCGTCGACTCATTAGCAGGAGCGGCAGTAAAAGATAAAGCTGCTGCTTCTACCACCGCGGAGCAGAGACTAAGTTTGACTTTAATATCAGAGAACGAGACAGTTCATAGGCGGCTCGAAACTTTGCGTGATGTGCGTCATTTAACAAGCGTCTCTTCCTCGAAGCTACAGCCTTCAGCTACTGCATCCGACCTACCTGCATTCGGTTACAGCGGAGCAACTATCAACCTGGACCCCTCGCAGCAATCAAGCTCCTGACGCGACGAGGTTTAACAAGTTCTTCAATCTTATATTTTGAGATATAGAGTACGAACAAGATGTAAAATTGATATACAGCTCATTTGCAAAAAGAATCTTGAAGGCCATTTACAATTACAAAATTAAATTTGATCGTTATACTTTTATCATTAGTTAAATTCAGTTCGAAATTTCATAATAGGTACTTACACAGCGTTTTTGAAAGTAATATAATGTAGTAACCCACTTACCGGGGAGCACAAAAAGCCACTTCCGCAAAAAGAAGCGCGCGCGCGTGCACTTTCGGAATGCCGTTGCGCTGGGCCGGCCTAAGTTTCATATAAAAGTTTGCCGAGAATTTGCATGAAACAGGGAGCAGCGTAGCACGGCGAAATTTCCAGTTCGGAAAATTTAAAGAATGCGAGCCGCCGGGGTCTCGGTAAACAATGAAGGGCACCGTTCTTTGGCAAATAATCGACCTTTTGAGGAGTACATTTTTCAAGCGCACATTGTAAATCACGACTTTTAACCCTCTCTTTTTCAAAAAATTCCAGATTTTCGTACCAAATCATCCGCAGACCATAACAATAATTCCTGAAAAATCATACGTTACACTTCTTTGCGCGCGGCGCGCTCGGAGAAAAAAAAACGAGCTCTATTTCCGTCAAAAATTCTCAGAACCGTCCGAGAGACAAATGCCCTCGGAACTGTCGAACTCCAGCGAAAAGGCGCGCGCCTTTGGGCGAGCGCCGCGCGCGAAAAGACGGGTATATACATAGCGCATGGCTCTAAGAAAAGAGAGAGAGGGAGAGAAGCCGCCGGAAAAGAAGCGAGCAACCAGGTCAGAGCGGATCGGGGGCGAGGCGCGGGGCGGCTGTAAAAACTAGTAATTCGCATGGGGTCCATAAAAATGTTTATCGCCATCAATAAAAAAGCTCTCGGCCGGGCGGCCCGCCACCTCCGCCTCCCCCCCGAAGGTAAAAGAGTGCTCTAATCTTAACGACGTCCCGACCGATAAACTCTCTTTCTCTCTTTCTTCTTCCACCCTCTTTGCCCGGTGCGCTATAGTTTTAGTTTCAAGAGCGGAGAGAGAGAGAGAGAAAGAGTGTGGGAGGAACGAACGAACCGCACGCCGCGGCACTCAACTCGCTCGGCGATTCAGCTAGCGGGAATCTTCCCTTGGCTCCAACGAGCGCGAGGATAATATAACTTCTTCTCGGATTTCTCTTAATTGATCGATTCTTTTCTTTTTTTCCACGGCGAGGAAGCAACGCTAACTGTTCGTTTCTGGGCTGGGAGGGAATTTCGAAGGTGCTGTTGTATAAGACTTTAACTTAATTGTTCAAACTATATGTGTGTAGGAGAAAATCTGGTTAATCTGCAGGTATGCGTGTTTCGGCAGTCTGCGATTATGTTATTCAAAATTAAAGTCTGTTTTTTAATAGGGTAACGTTACTGCTGAAAAGACTGAATAGAAACAATGGTAATAGCTAGTTTAACTCACTTCTCTCGTCGGCTCTCACTTTTTGTTTCTACCTTACTTTCTTTAGCCCGGTTAACTAGTACAACCCCCATTCTACATGCACAAATACACGCGGTACAGGAATATTTAAGGTCGAAAGTTTCTAGCTCGAAAGAAAAAAGCTTGAAAAAGAGAGAGATAAACATGAAGCTCGCCAGGTAAAAAGGCTGAAAAAGCGAGAACAAGAGAGAGCGCGCGCGCGAGCTCGCATGGTATAAAGCTCGACAAATAATTCAGATCTGCAAAGAGTCCTCGCGGAGTGGCTTTTGAAAGGCGCGCGCTCGCGCTTATATGCATGTACTTGTTGAATCGTCGAACTTACCTTGACGAAGAGCGCGAGCGCGCGTGCAAACTTTTATGGGAAATAAAACACCGACAAGGTATGTACAGAGGGAAGAATGAAAAGAACTCCCACACACTTCGTAAAAGTGCGGAGCGATAGGAGAAAAAACGAGGTATTCATTTCGAAGACACCGGCGTGCTTGTACATCGAATCTCCTCTGCATATGTGCTCTTTTCTATTCTGTGACGCTCAATGGGCTGCAGTTCAAGGTTCTCTCTTTCTCTCTCGCTCGCTCCTTCTCTGGGAATATTGTAGTCTGTTTTACCACGACGACACGGAGCCGTGCATTGATGCATAGGCGAATAGCTACAGGAGTTGGTTGACCGTTGAAGCGTGAAAAGTTTGCCGAGCGAGGAGTGCACTGGACTGGATTGATATTCGACAGTTTCGAATTACCTTTTAATTGTTTTCGTAGAAAACATAGTTGGAAATTGTAGTAATTATAGGCTTGAGTATTAGGAGTTTATTAATTTTGGATTAAAGTGGTGGCTACTATGAAATTTAGATACTATTATGAATATATTATAAAAAGTCTCATATAATACCTTTTTTAATGGGACCTATAAAAACTATATTTATAAACTATAATTTTTTCAATTTTTATTATATTTATTCAAGTGAAAGTACTATTAAATTTTAAAAAGTTTTTTTCAGAAAATAGATAAGAGGAGCACTTTTTTATATTACATAGAATTTAAAATAAAATTTTTAAATGCATTTCACGTAAAAAATTTAGAGCTTACTCGGTTTATTCAATCCTCAACTATTCGAGAGACCTGCCTATTTGTAAATTCGTCGACTCCAGGAGTCCCCAATTACATGGCGTATATCTCGGATCGCACAACGAGCGAAAAGGCAGTACCGAAAACGCCAAAAAAAAACGAAAGCGAACGAGAAAGAGAGAGAGAGAGAGAGAGAGAGAGAGAGGAGAGAGAGAGAGAGAGAGGGAGAGGGAGAGAGAGAGAGAGAGAGAGAGAGAGAGAGAGAGAGAGAGAGAGAGAGATGCAGCGATTTTTATCGGACTCGATTCGAGTCGCCTACATCCCGCCCCCTTTCCCCCGGCATACGTACATTCGACGTTCGACTCTGAGTTATTACCTGCGAACTCGGTGAAAATTCGAGCAGCTGCTGCTCCCTCTCTCTCTCTCTCTCTCTTTTTCTACCTCCTCTTTTTTCGCTTCTCCAGGAAAGGAACCGCCGACGTGGACCTCGTGTCGCGAGGTAAAACTAGTTACTACGTCCCGCGGAAAGTTCGGTTAGAGGCGTATATTTTTCTTTAGAGCCCGTACTGTTTCAACCTGCGACTTACTTGCGCGCGCGCGTGCCGACTTTGACGCGCGTTATTTATGCGGACGCTTGCGATGGCTTAAATATTCGTGCTGCAGAGTTAACTGAACCTCTAGTAGTGCGTTTTTATTTTTTTCAGTTTGAAACGGATAGTTTTATTTTGTCATGTGAGGTTTTTTTAGTTTGGAACGAATAGTTTTATTTTATCACATGGGGTATTCGATCAAAGTGAATTTTTCATCGCGATATCTTTTTTCTGTCATCGTTAACGAGTTTCGATAAAATTTTATTAAATATTTGTGCTGATCAGATTTTAAGTCAAAGTTAAAATAGGAATAATTTTACATATTTGTTAAATTTTAATCTTATAAGTCTGACTAAATTCGGAGGTTACTACTGATTCCACGAAAAACTCTTAATAATTTCATGGTAAACATTAAGATTTAAGTAGAGCAATTTGATATTTTTATGAAAGACTGTACACGCAGTAAGCATTAATTTTGATCGTTAAATAAAACTTTCCCGAAACAATCTTCTTGCTGCAGAGCGTCGTCAAAATCACTCATGCGTTTCAAAATACATTCTTTCACATGGCGCTCGAGAGGCAAGCATATGCGTCATATGCTACTATAGCTTTTGTTATTCTGATTCATTTTTTATGTCAACGTAAACTCGGGCTGCATCGTTCTAACTCGCGACAACAATGCATCGCCCCTTCGGGGAGATACTCAGAATATTAAAAACTACTAAAAGTATTCTCCCCTTCAAAATAAACGGCTACGTATCCTTTCTTTCTCTCTCCTTCTTTTTCTCTCTTTCGACATATGACCTGCGGCGCAAACGATAAAGAAAAATGTGAATCGTATACACGCTTGTATACGTAGCAACGTGATCGTAAAGAATTCGCGCAAAGGAAATCGTAGTTTGCATTCAGTGGCAGAAGAGCGTGAGGGAAAATAATTTCTTATTAAGAATATTTTTATGCTCGGTTACACGAATATACATAGTTCTTATATATACCGGCATCACCGCACGTACGATAATATACCGCGTGGTTTTGGTGAAATATTCACACGTTTACAACATAGGATACATGCGTAATCAAGCACGAAAACGCACGCGCATATATATCTGTTATATAAACTTATGTGGGTGCTTGGCACGTGTGTGCATGTGTGTGAGTGTATGTGTGTGCTATGAAACAGACAGATGCCTAGTATACACAGATATAACCACGGCCAAATTGGAACTGGAGGATTCGTGATATATTATGAAGGCGGTCTATTTTATGACTAGGTGAAATATGTGAATAGAAAGAAAGATAAAGAAAAAGCAGGGAAAGAAAAGAGTGTATGTATGTGCGGACACCCTTGTGTGTGTATATGTGTGTGTGTGTGTGTGTGTGTGTGTGTGTATGTGTAAGAGAGAGAATTCCTAGGGCGCAAGGGGCCTTTATCATCGCGTTTAAGCGGCTTGGCTGGCGAGAGTGAGAGAGAAAGAGAGAGAGAGAGAGAGAGGAGAGGGGGGGAGAGAGAGAGAGAGAGAGAGAGAGAGAGAGAGAGAGAGAGAGAGAGAGAGAGACAGACAGAGAGAGAGTGAGAAACGCGGATCAGATGACAAGTCCGCCTCCGAGCCGTTATTATATTCCGGGAGAGGGAGAGCTTGACCTCCCCGAGCTAAGCCTCCTCGTGAGCTTCTCGGCACGTTTTCGCCCCGCAAACAAGCTGAGCGCAAGCCGATCCTCGACTCATAATGCGCCCCTCGCTTTCTTGCTTTACGCCGCTATTCCCCCCTCCCTTCTTCATCTCTCACTCTCTCTTTGTCTAACTCCCTCCTCTTCTCTCTTTTTCGTTTTTTTTTGTGTCTGTCTGCGTTATAGTTTGCGCGCGAGCTGTTTACCTTGCCTCTCTCTCACTGTTAGGATCTCCAGGAGCACTACTTTTCATCCCTCCAGCATCTTTGTGTACTCCGTCGGTGCTTCTTGAACGCGAGAATCAAACGTCACTTTCGGTTTTTTCGCCAGGCGACTTCTTAGCTGTGCGGTGGAGAATGTTAGAGCGTGCTTGTCGGCTTGAATTTGAAAATTTAATTTTTTTCAAAAGTGAGATAAAACGAATTTGGTTGGATGTATTAGAAGAATGATTGACAATGTTCAAATTACTTATTTAATAAAAATTTGTAAATATAATAGACGTGGTAAGAACTACTGAAATATTTTATATTTTAATAAAACTGTTAATATGAAAAATGATTGTGACTACAAAAATTTACAAGACAATATATCCAAAAGATACTACCTTATATTAAAATTTTGATCATAAAAAGAGCAAAAAAAAACTTATCTTGTCTTATGAAAAACATGAAAGATGTATTGAGAATTTTTAAAGTTCCTAATATTTTTTAAGATTTATTATTTTTCATAAAACTATTTTACATTTAGTTTAGTAAGTCAAAAAAAAAATTTAAATAAATCATGACTTTAAATTAATTATTTAAATAATAATATAAACTATAATAATTTTTAATAGAATCGCATTTTATTCGGCAAGTTTTATTACATTATGAATTTAAATTTTACATTATCTGTTAACTATAAAATAGATTATTTGAATTTGCAAAGTCAGTAAGTAATTTTAAATTTTTTTGAAAAATCTTTCACGTAAAGTTAATATATTTAAAAAGTATACTTCTGCATAAATTATTTATAAATGTTACATTACTTCTGTACAATATTTTAAAAGTAGTGTCAATAATAACATCTATCATAATAAAAAATTCTTTGAAAATTTAAATACTGAATTTAAAATTATATGAATAGATTTTTTTCTAACACAGAGGCACTGCTTCCAGCAACGCTCCCAGAGTCAGCTCTCACAAGCGAATCGCACGTTTCGGCTTTTCGCACTCGCGACAGCAGCACCCGCTCGGACATATAAGTACGAGCAAGAACAGGCGCAGCCGGTGCACGGTGTAAGCTAGGAGGAGCCGACTGCCCTCGCAAACTGATCAGCCAGCCAGCTAGCTTCTACCGCAAGAGTACGGAGATCCACCTTTCTCTCTCTCTCCCTCTACACCTAAATCACGTTCTGAGTCCGTGCTCCGAAACTCCAACTGCCTCAAAACTTTGACAAACGCCGCGCGTCATGTACTTATGCCGCGCGCGCGCGCACAGACAGAGTCGCAAGCTCGTCGTCGTCTTCGGCGAAAATCGGAAATCGAACGGGGGAGCTGCTCTGAGAATTCGGTAGGGCAGAGCTCGTCCGAGCGTGCTCCTTAAATCATCGGCCGCTCGAAGAGATCGGCCAATGGAGCGCGACGAATTGATTCGAGTTCCGCATTGTGATTCGGGGAAGGCGAGGCTGAATGTAAGACGGAGGCCGGGGGTGGCTGAGGGCTGTGATTGCGCTGTAATATCTAAGCGAGAGGACAAAGTTTTTCAGGTTCGATTCCGCGTTTTAAAGTTGCCCGAGTTTGGGAGGGTTTTTGGTATTGGTTTTTCTTGTATGATAAGCTTATAATTCTATCAAAATTTCCTGATATTGATGAAAATCAGTCTTGGATATAAAATAAGTTTAAACGTTTTATAGACAAAAGAAATAATTTATAAAATCGAGCTACTTCTATTGTAGTTTAGTAAAACACATACAATTCATTAATTTAACTAGATATACGTTAACTAGATTTATGTTGATGAAATTATGATTCTCTTTTTCATTGTTTAAATGAAAGTACGAAATGAAAAGCAGAAAACTTTTTACTTTAAAAATTAACTTCTCTTACTAACTTTAAAAAGAAGAAAGTATGAAACCATTGCCTTGCCATACTCGCACGTTACTACTTAATGGAGTTATATATTTTTAGTAAAGTATTTATTCTTTTTTCTTTTTTGATATATCATAATAATAATCAGACTAATCCATTTTTTTGTTTCCAACACTCCAAATTTCAACAAATATAAGCGCCCAAAACAACACACTTTTAGACCCTCAGACATGAAAAAAGAAGAAAACAGCAAATAGATTTTTTCACGATTCCCTTTATTCCAGTCGTTCAGCCAGCGGCCATCCTCAACTTACGAATTTCTCATTTCAACTTTTCATACTTTGCCATGCACTCGTTATACGTACACTCCTCAGATCCAGAATAAGTTCAGCGAAATAAAAGCCGCATCGGCCGGTATCTTCACGATCGGCTGCCTCCGTGCAGCTCCTTTGAGGATCCTTCCGGATTCCGTTTCTCGCGGCCGCTGCATTACGAGCGAAGTTGGCCACGCGAACGAAACGAAAGTGCACGCGGCCAGGAGAGTGCAGATAGCCGAGCAGCGGCAAGATGCGCGCAGCGAGCCGAACTTTAGCTCTTTGTGCGCGAGCGAACCTTAGAGGAGCCTTTCAACTTTTTCGAGGATTTTCAATTAATTCTTTTCGGGATTGAACGCCGGATACTCTCGGCGGATCCTATTTCCCAATTTGTTTACGATGCGCGAAAGGAGAACAGACGGAAATCTTGCCGACGAGCCTGAGAGGGGAGCGCGCCCGGAAAATGGAACGCGCCAAGTGGAAAGATTGAGAAGTTGGGCGAAGTACTTTGCGTGCGAGTGAGAGTCGAGCTTTTTTTTCTACAGAGAAGGTAGAAAACGATCCAGCCGAACGGCTGCTCGACGTTGACATTCACAACCTTAGCCCATATTTTAAAAATACGCGAGAAACCCTCGCTCCCCAACATTAATCACTCCACCTTCCAGATTTAAAGCACGAGCGTATCGCGTGTGCTCACCGAGCAAATTGCAAGCCCCTTTGGCGTCTCCCGCAATCGCCCTGAGAAAAATCCAGACCAAAAGGCACACCACCTCCACACACACAGCCAGACGCTCTCTCAACTAAGCCCAGTGGCCGTGGCGACGGCGCTGGACGCTTGTCGGCTAATTTTCACGCTGGAAAGGTCACTGGACGCAATTACAATTTGTCACGAGCGCGAAATCAATTTGAAGCCGGCGGACTGCTCTAGCCACACGTCGGGCACGTGCAGCCCCTCTCTCTCTCCTTCCCCAGCCTTGCAGCCTCCTTCTTTCTCTGTGCCGGAAGAAAATTAAAGCGCGCGGAAGACGAAGGGCAAGAACGTGTGCGCGCGCGCGGTTGCCCGAGCCGTTCGGACGCTCGTTACGGGTTTTATGAGGCGCGCCCGTGAGTTTTATTTCTCTCTCTCTCTCTCTCTCTCTCGCTCTTCCCCCTTTTCTGCCGGGCGGCAGTTTCAGCTCCTAAAGTTTTTAGCCCCACGGGACTTTCCTTTTTGCCCGGGAGTGAGGGCTGTCTGGTGCTTCTTCTAATTAATAATGCTTTTGCCGAAGGAGTTCCATGAAAGCTCGGTGTCTTCGGGGGCTTTTTCAGCGAGTTGACGAGGTGGTTTGGATATTTTTTTTTCTGTTTAATTGCGGCGGCTCGATTGAATGTGTCAACGATTGCTTTTCTGTTTAATAAGCTTCTTTCATATTTTTCATATTCTTTATTTCATTTATGGCCAAATTATGTATTGAGCAAAAAACTATTTATCTAATAGAATAAAAACAAAATAGAACTAACCCAATAATTTCCTCGCTCAAACTGCAAAAAACACAGTCACATGAAAAAAGAGTCGCACGTAAAGCAATGCAAATTACATAACCAGATTACAAAAACAAGCAGAACCAAACAAATCACACCCAGCTCTCGCGCAATCACCCAAATTGTTAATCCACCTACTTTCCCTTTTCGCATTACCCGTCCACTCTGCAGCGCGCGCATATCTTTTTCCTCGCAACCCGAGTAAAAAAGGAGACGCGCGAAACGAGCGCGCCAAGCTCGTGTTTCTTCTCGGCCCCGCTCGAAATTTCCGATGGCCCGTTTCCTCCCGCAGCGCGTAATTATCGCGGCCGCGAATCCCGAAATAATTAAGGCTCCCCCGCTCGTTGCTGAAAAAGCGAGTCGTCGCGCGCGGTAAAGAGTCGGCGATGCTAATTGCATCTCCGAGCTCGGGCGAAGAAACAATGGCGAGCTAGGGGGGCCGCAGGAGCGGAAGAGCAGCCGTTACCGGCGTCTAACGGCGAGGCGTGGGCGGAAGGAAGAGAGCCGAGTGGATCTTGAAGGCTGCTGCGCGCGGGGGCGGTGGGATAGCTAATGGAAGCGCAGGGATGCGCGCTAAGAGGACGACGATTTTAAGGAGCGGCCCTTCAGGGATGCGAGTGTGTGCTAAGCTGATTTCGGCCCGAGAGGAGGATTGTTGGCCGGGCGAGTAGGGATGAGTTGCTTGTAAAGATTAAGTGAGCTTTTAATGAGATTACCGCTAGCTCGAGGATGATTATTTTCTTTCACTTTGAACTGATTTAAAATATCTGGAATTCGCGTTTAAATTAAGCTAGAATTTGCTCGATATTATCTCGAAACCCGCGACATTAAAAAACAAAACCGAAAAGACCTATCGACCAGATAATATCCGTGAAAGTACATAAAAGAATCGATGTATACCCACCCACGCTCTACACACAAGGCTTCGCTAGGCTGTACCTATTACTGTATGGAAATCGCGCGCCATCCTCTCTCCTCTCAAAGGAAAAAGCGCGGATGATTGACGACGTTACTCGGGAGCACGCGCCCGGCAAAATCGTGCCCGAGAAATAAAGTTCACCCCCCCCCCCCTCCTCCGCCGAATGAAAAGTTGCGTGGGCGTATTACGCGCTGAGAATATGGATAATAACGTTTGATGTTTAATGGGAGTGTATAGGTAAATGACCGTGTCTTGTACGAAAGTGAGGAGGGCTTGTTTACGTGGTTTTGTTTCGTGGTCGTTGGGAAAAGTTATCACGAATACCGATCGTTATTCACGATGGATCTATATTTGTCGGATTGCAGCGGTGAAGAAAGTTGCGTTTTGGAAAAGTTTCGTTTGCGGGTAGGTTCCCTTAAATTCTTTGCGATAGAGAGTGACGGGATCTTTTACTTAAGTAAAAGAACTTTTTTTTTAAAAGGTTGAAAGATTTTCAATGTTTTGCAGGTTGCGAATACGTCCATTTTTTTCTCTCCGTAAACCTGCAGCGTGCAACTGTTTCCGCATAATACATTGTAAAAGAAATGCATTATTCATTTGTTAGATTTAAAACGCACTTTAAAAATCAATATTTTATAAACCCATGCGCATATTTACATTTTACATAAATCTTTCTAGAACATAAATACGCAGGAGAGCGAGGCTTCCACTATTTTTAACAATTCCGTCTTACCAATTCTTTTTCTTGACATTTCCAAAAAATACCGCAGATTTATTCACC
>JAPYZB010012190.1:0-10616 GCA_030522745.1 Eupelmus kiefferi | reverse complement strand
ACTTGGGCGCATGCCGCACTCGCTACGCTCGTGCGTCAACTCGCGCCCGCGTGCGCTATCGGCAACTATACCTCACTCGTTAAACAATGTACTATTACAAAACTGTAAAATTAAATATCATTTACTTACCAACTTTTTAAAAGTCTTTCCATCTCAGAAAATTAAGAAAAATCATTTATTTTCAAGAGAGATTTTTCTCTTGGCGATGCCACCAATTACACGTGTACTATATGTGTAGTATACGTATACTATACCAATGTATTAACATTCCTGCTGGGCGTCGCGGATATATTTACAGAAGGTAGTTTTTCCGACGGTGTGATAGCTGGGGATAGAGGTGCGCCACCTGACGGTGTACACACGAACCAGATTCTCTACTGCCCGCTGGCAGTTAGCCGAAGTTTCAAAACGCGCGAAGAGTCTTTACATTGAATTGGATGATTACATGCAGGTATCAAAGGCAAGTTGTTTGTGAGAAAGCCGATGCGAAAGATCATTAATGCGCAAAAAATAAGAAAATGTTCCTGCAAAAGCTCTCGAGGTATTTAGAAATATCATTATGTCGACGAGAAACCTCCTACAAGAAAGTCGACTCTGAGAATCATCAGTACTCACTGCCTGCAGATGTTGTCCAGGGGCCCAGAAACATCTTGAATCAGTCTCAGGCTAGTCGCGGATTCATCTATAGTTAGCCGCGTGTTTTACTGAGGATTACCGTGAGTCCGTCTCAGAATAGTCACAAGTCTACCATAGGTTAGCCGCAGATCTGCCTTGGCATAGTCTCGAGTCTGTCTCGGCTTAATCTCGGACCAACCTCGGCTTAATCTCAGGTGTACCTCGGTTTAGTCTCGTTACAACCGCGGTAAAACACCGTGTTTTTGACCGCAGCTAAATCTTGATTGAAGTTGAGATCGGTGTAGGGTTATGAACTCCAAAGCTGTAAATATAACCTTAATTGTTTATATAGAAGTATGTCATTTAAATCTTGGTCCACCTTAAAATTTACAGACAACCCTCAAATTGGATCTTGGATAAGCCTTAAACGACGCTTTAATTAATCTCGAGCCGCTCTAAATGGAGGTCAGTGCGAAATATAAACAATGCGTTATTTATCAAGTTTTTTCGTCACTGTTAACGCACTCTTAAAATTCGGTATCTATTAGTACATAGTTATTTATAGTATTAAATTTCGCTACATTTGTTTCTTCATTTGCTCTGAAATTTTCACAGCATAATCTATCTGGTGTTTTTATGTGCTGCAAAAGAATATGAACTTAATAGCTATAAAGTGATCTTACCAAGCATAAGTATAATAAATAAATAGTTTTCCATTTATCAGCCTTTTCTCAACATTCATATTTACAAATCGACCCACTTTCATGTCTCATATTAACTTTTAAAAATGAGCTTCGTATTTGAGTAAAATCCTATAGAGAATAAAATATTATCACGCTTTGGCCAATCTGTACATCACATCCATATACATATATGAATTTCCTCTGTAGCCTCCTTTCACTTATGCATTTTTTATTCCGCATAGTCGCGGTAAGAAGAAACTCTTCAGCCTCTCTCGACAGGTAAAAACTTCCTCTCTATACGCAAAGAGCAAAGTTTCTGAATTTCGATCCCGTATACGCTTTCTCCCAACTACATAACGACGCTCCAAATCGAACGCTCGCGCACTCAAACTTGTGCGCAAAAAAAAGGAGGAATGCCTGGGGGTTGCCGCTGTGGAAAATATTTTTGCGTCGCGCATTTGTATATACGTGCGCCCAGAGAAAAGAAAGAAGCAGGGGGCTTCGACAAGGAGGCATTTTCATATGTATTCCGTCGGGCGGCGTAACTCATTTTACTATCTCGTACGTGCACGTGGATTGCGCATATATTTTTGGAACGTATCAATAGCTCGTATTTTTCCCTTTACGCGCAGCGGAAAATCTTATTTCGTTACTGAACGCGCGCGAGAAAGTGAGAGAAGCAAGGAAATGCGGCAAAAATCGAGAGCGACATTCGTCAGCAAGCTCGGCCGTACTCTCCTGACAGATTTATTAGGTGCGTATTTTTATGCCGTTACTTGAAAATCTTATCGGTCGCTTTGCTTTCTTCTACCCCATTTCTTATATTTCTTTTTTGATCTTTCTATTGAAAATCTCAGTGATTTATCAGTCGTTATTTCTAGTATTCGAAAATGCATTAATTCTTAACATGTTAAACATTATTGAAAATTCAAGAGTTATTTCTAACTGTTCGAATTTAAAATTTATTCTTGAATTGTATAATTTATTTAATTGGTTCTTAACAAAAATTCATGCTCAACTTAAAAATTAATTTATACTTTCTAATTGAACGATATGATTATACTTTTTAATTGAATGAACTGCTCCAGACTTATTATGTACGTCTGGAAGTCAGTGACAAGTATTACTATTACCATTATACTGTATAACTTTGGTTAATAAATAGTTAAATAATAATAGATTATGCAACCAGGTAGTGAAGTCATAGATTATTGCCGCAGGTGGATTTTCCGCCAGAGTAGAGCGAGGGCAGTAATCATCTATGGGAATAATCGACTTTACTCCCGTGTTGTATCTATACTATTTATATAAAGCTTTATTCAGATCTTGATTTTGAATGCTCGCATGCACGCACACACCTGTAACGGTCATTTTATTGACGGAAAAACAAAAAAAAAGTAGCATTCGATTCCCTATAATCATTTTTCGAAGGAGAAAAATCGAAAGGAATAAATATCAATTTACATACGAATATTAAATTATATTCTTCGTTCTAAGAGCCTCAAAATGTGTTAAACTCGAGATTTTATCGTTAGAATGGTAGAAAAAATTTCTTTACATAATTTTTTAAATTTAATTATAATATCATAATAGATTATTATTTGACGATTAATTGGTACAAAAAAAATGACAACTGTTCCTTAAATATAGTGCTCACAGTGAAAGACAAACTGAACACCATGCAAAATGTAAAAAGTAATAGAAACGAAGAAAAAAATGCAAGATATACCATTGATTAAGGGAGAAAATGAACGAAGAAGATTAACAAGAGCATAAAGTGTATTAAAGTTACAGAATTAGAAGTACGACAAGTAAGACATAAGCAGACCACAAACTATACGAATCAAATTTAGAAAGGAACAATCAAATGTGAATTCATATTAATAGGTAGACAGGAAATTCAAGAAGTTATCTTGAGATTTAGATTATTCAGCCAAGTCGCTACTTCCATTCAACAGCGTTTCAAAAGAAGCAACATCCTACTCGATATTATGTATATTTCAATGCTTTGGTATATGCCATCGCGAAATGCGTGAATTGCGATCGCACTCATACTATCTTCTTCCCCTTGCACATTGATTTTCTTCTAGAAGAAGACAACGGCCTTACGATGAATTGCGTTATTTCAGAGTAATTAAAAACAAGAATCTCTATTATGATTTGTTGATTCAACGAAGTAATTTAGCAATTGTTTCATTTCGCTATGAATATTGAAATTTTTGAATATATTGTAATTATCGATTTGTTGTACAATTTATTGCAGTTAAGTGTTCGTTGACTTAAATTTTTTTAAATCTTTGTTTTAGATCAAAATAAGTATTTTAGGTACATATTCGGAAATATATTTTTCGCGGTGGGTGTGCAATGCTTTCATCATTTTCACTATGTTTTCTTTTTTATATACTATGTTAATTATGATGGGTTCATAAACTACATTTTTTTACATTCCGATTTTTTAAAAAGCTTTGCAAATTGTTTCGGACTTGAAAAAAGTTTGTCTGATTTTCTCTTATACGTTAAAACCATAGACATGTATTAACTGCAAAAAGAGAAGAGTATTCATATTATACGAAAATAAAAATTATTTATTTTACATTGGTCATGAGAACATCGTACGTAAAAATTCAACTGTTGAATAATTACATGAGGACGAAACAAAAATATGATCATTTTCACATACACGTTGAATCGCAAAACTGTTTAGTCAATTAAATATACGCTTAAATATTGCAACTTTTACGCTTAATTAAAAGTTTCAGAAATAGATTAAAAAAACAATGTCTAACGATTAAGTAAAGGAGAAGTAGTATTAAGGGCATTCCCTTGGGTCAGTCATGCTCACCTCGGTTTTAAATTACAAAAATTATATTTTAAGATGATACAGTATTATCTAATGTAAGAATTCTAACATTAGAATATAATATCAGAAGATCTCTTAATATAGGACTCAGCATATGAATCCTTCGTGAAAACTTCAAATTTTAAACTTGAATAACTCGTTTATTCTCCTAGCTTTTCCTATTAAGTCATTAATATTTTTTGTAGTAACTATTAAAAGGAACTCAATCCCAAAATTTAAAAAGAAGCTTGGATAACGTTTGAGTTTTGAGATAACGTCCTTAAGTTATGAATTCATATGCAAAACTACGGCTCAAACGATAACATTTGTCTACATTAACAGTACGAGAAAATGTTATACTCATTCTAAGAATTAGTCTCTGTTTGAAACCATAAACTACCTTATATCTTCCTTATTCCTTATATCTCTAATTAAAATGCGATTCAAATATTATTGATTCCCATAATTAAAACTATAGGTTTATTTATCTTAGTCTACAGTTTCAAAATGAAGAAAAATATTATCCTTCAATACTGTAAGCATAAATAGCATAAATACAAGTGATCCTAAAAATCAAGCAATTTCCACTGAATAAATAAGTATTGCTGCAGTAATGGTTTGATTTAATTTCAGTTGGTCTAATTTTAAGAAACAATATAGTTCGCGGGTATCAATTTTTATTCTGGCCAGGTTAATTAGGCCTTTATCCACACTTATATTGCACAGAGAAGAAATTAAAAATGATCTATGTTCCTCATAATTAAAAAATGAGGGAAGGAACGGAGTCTAAATTGAATGATTAATTGATAAAGTAAACTGAATTCTGAATAAATATTTGTTTATCACTAGCATATAAAACATTAGACGAGCAACTTAATTATACTCCGAAAAAATTTAATGATATTTAGGGCTATTTGTATCTCATTTTTTTTAATTTTAAATTTGAATGAAAAGTAATTAAAATATCTTCAATAAATCGAATTTAAGTAATAAATTATAGCAAATTAGCTTTATAAAATGTTTTACTTATAATTGTAGAGCTAATATATTTAATTATAAAATCGATATTGATTACTATGCAATATTAAAGATTTTGTAACTCATAAATACTAAGAAACTACAAACAGATTTCTAAAATCAATTTCTTAAGTCAGCGCAACTCCTCAGCCCTCAAAGCTGAAAAAGCAAAGCAAAACATCCTTTAATTTTATTTCAGCTTCATGAATATTCCAAGCGCAGCAATTTGCTGGTAAGAAAATGGCGAAGCTCGCGAAAATTGGTGGCAGGTTCAGCGTATTAAGTAGATAAAAGACCCTTAAGTATCGGGTTTCAACTTCCCTCCTACCTCTTTCTCTTTTCTCTCTCTCTCTCTCTCTCTCTCTCTCTCTCTCTCTCTCTCTCTCTCTCTACCTCCCTCTCTCTATCTCGTCTCTGCTATACCTTTTCTTAGAATTTCCAAGACGTGCGCGACGGAAAAATCGATCGTCGACGACGAAAACTGGCTGTATCTTCTCTAACGCGAAAGCAAGTCTCGAGACCATTGAAGTGGATATTCGCAAAAGAGAGAGGAGAGAGAGAGAGAGAGAGAGAGAGAGAGAGGGAGAGAGAGAGAGAGAGAGAGAGAGAACGAAAGTCAAGTGCGCTTGCGAGGTAAACAATTGTTCCAACCATAATCAGGCAAAAGGGGATGGGTGATACCTGTCGCACACGATTGAAAGGACTATCGTCTTACAAGCGAATTTCGCGAAAACGTACTTGTGTATATTATACTTCAAGAAAGCCTTTTCAGTCTTTATACGTGCAACTCTTGAGGCTCTTTTATATATGATGAGTGCAAGTGTGTGCACTTTGGAGGATCAAAATATAGTATTTGAAAATGTTTCAAAGAGAACAGTGTAAGAGCGATAGCGAAGAGAAGAAATGGCGATAGTGGCGGATCAAGGGAGAGAGCTATAACCTCAGATCACAACATTCAGTTTAAGTTAATAATTTATACGTTAGTTTTGTGATTGGAAACAAAAATAAAAGGAGAGTTTCGAAGTGGAGGTTGAGTTTCTAACAGTTTATATGCTAATATATTGGTGTTGATGCATGCAAAGATTTTAAAAAATTTCACAATGTCTAAGAGGTTTGTAAGTAGAACACAAAAAAGGAAAATGATGAAAGAAAGGGATAATTTAGAAAATAAACTTCTAAAATTAATAGAATAATTTCAAACAAATCGATTGAACGAAAAGACTAGAAGATAATAAAAACTAGACTACGACAAGCGTCGATGAAAATATTGATACTTGAAGTAAAAATCAAATATTGACACATCAAATTTTTATTTTCATGAGATCTGTGGGGGAAGGGGGGGGGGGGGTCCGATCATTTGAATATTTCTTATTTAATGAATATTAATTTAAAAACTCAATATTTAGAATTGCCTATTTTATTATTTACAATTAAAGTATAACGAATGATTATAATTTCGAAAAATAATTGTGGATATCAAATCTTTAGAACAAATAAATTTAGAATTTGAAGAAGATTTCATACTTATTGTTTTAAAAATTTAGATAAGTTTTTTATTAGAATGCTTAAATGTACGATATAATATTAGTTTCTTTATTGATTCTAAGCTTTTTGCTTAAAAATAAAAATATTGATTTATTACCATTCTAATTTTTTAAATTCGAGATCGTGAACATTCTAAAATGCTTAACTCACGTTATTTATTTTCATTACCTAAATTGTCGAAAATATCAACATTCTAAAGTAAATAAATAAACACGTTAATTTGTTCACTATTTATATGAACATCTAAATATAAATTGATTAAATACAAAATATTCTAATGAACGGACCTCCCTTCCTCCCAATCTGCGAATAATTTCATAAACGGATGTGATCTTTTGAAGTTTTGAGTGACTCAAAAACAACTATGCAGGAAAATATTTAATAACAATTAATTTACTCCTATTGCTATAATAAAGATTTGTAGAGATGTACAAAAAAATTTGATTTCTGAATTCGAACGACTTATACCATTATTAAAATGTCAGTCAGAAGATTTCTTTTCCAATCGTAAAATAATAAAGACTTGTTAAATCCTTTAAAAGTTTTAAACTGGATTATGAATTCTGAAATTTTTTATGTTTTTTGAAATATTTACATGGAACATATTTTTAAGTACATTGATTGTAAACTGTAAGGCAGAAGTATCATTTGCCGTCTTTAGAAAAATAAAAAAATGCCTATCGATCGAAAATGCTTGATAACCGTTTGTTTGATTTATCAAAATTAGATATCCTAAAATACAAAAGTGGTTCTGAAAAACAAAAGCTTAGGTAAGTTAACTTTTTTATTGCACTTGTATAAAACACATTAATAAAAGAAACAGAAATTAAAAAATACATTTTTTTAAAATTTGGCGATCTAAAAGAAGTTGCTATCTATTTCAATAAAATGCATTAGTGTATTTTATTATTATCTGTTTATTGATTATTTTATTGACTGAGAATTTGCGTTCTATTATTTATTTATTTATTTTTATTTGTTTTTGTTTTTGTTCATAAATCTCATCTTATTTACTCTAATCTCATCACTCCAGCAAAATTATATTTATATTATATAATTCCTTTTAGATTCGCTAATTTAGTAAAATGTTCAATTTATAAAAATTGAAAGTCCTACTTGACCTTTTTTAATTCAAATGCACTAATTAAACGATGCACTAACGTCCAGCAAACATCTTTCCAATCCTAATCCAGCATCCATATCCAATTACATTTTAATAATCCGAGCTCGCTCAAGAAAGCACCTAAAGCAGTCGCATAGCCGGCACCATCCCGGCCATATCCGGCTCTAAAAATTCTGAAAATGACTTTCCTGAAATTCCGCGTCGCTCCTTTGATGCGTGCGCGCGCGTCGCGCGCCGGGGGGTACACACAAGCGTCTTAAGCTCGTTTGCGCGAGAAGGAAAAAAAGAGGCTGCGCCGGTGCGCGCGCCCGCCCCCCCCCCCCCCCCCCCCCGAAAGCAAGCCGAAGGAGGGAGAGGTCCTCTCCAAAGGATTGTTGCCACGCACCGGTCGATACTTTTCCCGCGAGCGCGCGCCCGAGCTCTAGACCGAAAATACTGAAGGAAGCTTAAACGCGTTGCCATAGGAACCCGCGTGGAGTTGGAAGCTCCCTCTGTCTCTCTTTGTCAGCGAGAATTGCACACTCACACACGGAGGTAGAGCATCCCTGCGGAGGGATGCCGGGATTGCAGTAATGGCCAAAGGGATGGGATATAGTTAATTTTTTGGCAATACTCTTTGACGATGAGATATGTAGAGGAAGCTTATTAATAAGTTGAGTGGAACTTATTTTTTATTTATGGATATTATAATGAATGTCTTTATGCATTTATATATTTTAAGATCTTCTAAAATTAAATAGGTTATAGATATACCATAGCAAATTAAGTACTTAGCCATAAACTTTACTTACTTCTCAAATTAATTAATTGGCACGCAGCTTATTTTAGTTACTTTCCATACTTTTATTTACATATTTTAAATCATTAAAATACTGTATTTGATTTTAACTATTTCCATTTAGATCACAAAGAAAAGCGATAATTCGGATTATTCATAGTGTTCATTACGAGCCATATTTCCTGATGGCTTTTTGACTCGTATAGCGGCCGATTGCACTTCATACTTATTATACATCGTACGCTGCTCGGAAATATGGAAATTCGAAAATGGTGATTTTGCGACAGATGTGTTGATGGAGTACCTTTAATTGGGCGGACTGATGGTAAAATTGGTTGCATTGGCACATATCCAAAACTCAGTTAACAGCAGGGAATTGGCATATATGCATTTCGAACTTTTACTGCTAGACACTAAAGAACAAGTAAACAAAGTAATTTGTTTAAACTTTTTATGAATAACGAAAATTGAAGATAAATCAAGTTTTAAATAAATGATAAATTATATTGGCAAACTCTTACAAAAACGTATTGTTTCAAACAAATTTTATTCATGAAATTAGATTGACGAAAATATAAAGCATTTTTACCTGCTATGCCGCTCTTGAACCGGGGCGGACGATGTGATCGTTCATGCGTGCGTAAGGGATTTCAGGATTTGCTGTAGCGGCGTTTTTTTTCTTCGACAGATTTCGGAGATATTTGCTTTCTTATACGACCCTTTACGAAAAAGTACCTTAGCTTATTACTAAAAGATTGCGAGTTTACCTACAGCTGTTGTTTTGTATTTCAGGATAAAATTGCAATTACAACATAAAAATAATTTCTTTTTTAAATTTTGTAAATTGAAATTATTATTTTTAAATAATTGCTTGTATAATTGATACTTCTTACAAGTCAGTTAAAAATTATTTGAAAAATGAGAACTTAAAGCATTTGAGTAATAATTACTTCTTACAGCTGTACTTGAAATTTAATTATAGATAAGAAGGCAGTAATTACTCATTCAGGTTAACAACTTTAAAGGGGGTTACTCAAAGAATATGAAGTTATTAAGTATGAATCTGCGTAATTACTATTTCTTTCAATGGCACAGTTTGAAAAAAAAATGAATAAGTATTACAAGTTGCAGCATTTAGAGAGAACTGTGTACGAATCATCACTTGACTAACATACCATTGTAGTAAGCTTATAAGAAGTCGAAAATTCACGAAAAACTAATTTAAAAATCATAAAACCACAATAAAAACAGACTGATCTTGAAAAAAACCCATAAGGTAATATTAGACATTTTCTATTACAATTATGTTACTAGAAGTATAAATAATTTATAACAATACTAATAACAACAAAAAACGACTATTATCAAACATCTAACTTAAAAAGTACAAATTCCACTTCGAAGAAGTTTCAAGCCTTTCGCAAAATCAAGATTTCTGATAGCTGGCTGAAAATTCATTCAAGCATCGCGCAGAAGCAGCAGCAGCCGCCGACTCTCGAGATCATCGAGGCCTCTTCGCTACGAGTGCTGCATAATGAGACTGATAAATTAAAAGCCGTCGAACGTGTGTATCAACGAGGAAAGGAAAACTCAAGAGTCGCGTGTGCGAAAAAGCTGCTTATCGTGGCGACGACATTTCGCAGCCTGTGTCATTAAAGTGAGAGCTGGATTCGAAGGAATACAAAAATGCAGGCGTGATTAGCCTCTTGCGGTTTAAGATTAAGTATTGCTTTTAATAGATCTTTTTATGCTCCTTTTTGCGTTGAAGAATGTGTGTTTTTGTTTTGAATAAGCAAATGATAATGATTAAATTGAACCTGAATTTATTTTTTGTGATCGCACACAAGTTTTTGATTTTTGCAATTATATGGTCATTGACGTTCAGGTTTGATTTTTAGTTCATATCAAGCCGAAAACATATTTTATTCCACACCCCACCCAAAAGACCAACTTTTGCCCCTGAAATACGGGGCGAAAGTAGCATATTTTTCCCGAAAATTGGTTAGCGGGGCAAAA
>JAPYZB010012183.1:0-10167 GCA_030522745.1 Eupelmus kiefferi | reverse complement strand
AGATGATGAGAAATTCGCTTAAAATACTCTCAAATGAATAAAAATGCGCTATTGTGTTACATACACGTTTTTTAAATAAAGATGCGAAATACTTATATACAGGAAAAACAATATTGTTATACTATCATTAAACACACTATACCAATACCGCAACGCGCGCATTACTAATGCCCTTGCAACTTTACTTATTCCTCCATAAAAATAATTTCTTGCTTAACTAAGTCACCACACCGTCACATATATTTGCAACATCCCCCCACAGAAGAAGACATCCTCTCAAACCGGAAAAACCAATCAATAAGGAATCTTCCAATACCGATCGATCTGCATAAATCACCAGGATCAAACACCGCCGCCTCGGTAAATTCGCGCAAACCGAAGGGCAGCCATTCTTCGCTCGGGGCCAAAAGCAAGATTCAACGCTCGTCTCAACATACATACATGAATCAATCTACTCTCCTCCCACCTCAACACGCAGTGGAAAAGTTTTTTTGCGCGCGCTGGTCGATTGATATGGACGCTTTGTTTCCAGACCCCCACCCTATACTCTGTGCTTCAGTAGAATCGCCGATTTGGGTGAACGAGGCTAAGACGGCGAGGATAGGACGGATCGAAGATTGCCGTGTGTTTATAGGCGGGAAATTGAAAAATCACGTAAAGAGAGTCTTTGTTTCGTTGAGTTGCATAATATGGCAGCGCGCATCGCTTTTGTGCTAATTCACGTAGATCGATTACGAAAATACGTATGAGGAACAAAAGAAACGGCGAAAATTCGTGCCGTAGGACTTTTGAGTTGCGACAATTCGTCGACGATATTCGTTGCACGAGGTTTGTTTTAAACGTGTGGAATTATGTGAGAAATATTGTTTTGTATGCGGAAAAGAGCTCCCGAGTGAGACGGCACCTGTACATTTTCATAATGTTTTCCCTAAGTGATGACATTACCCGAGGAAATACTTCTTGAATGAAGAGAAGGAAATATTCAACACATTTTTACTAGAATCGTTTATTTCTCTCCAGACTCATCTTTGCACCTCGACAGTAATCGCACAATTACACGCCGACAACAAAATCCAAGCAAAAAACCAACTCACTCCGTATATAAAGTATTAATTTACGGCGCTACTTTTCCCAGCAACGACATCTCACACTCGGCCTGCCAGCCGTCCTAATAGCATACAATTTCCATCGGGAAAGCATCTCCCTCGGCGTCGGCGGCAATTCCGCAAAACCCACCCGAGCGAGCAAACAATCATCCTACATTCAGCTATGCTAACGAGTTTATATTTAGCCCCTGCTTGAAACCCGTTACAGTTACTGCAAAATAAAAAGGCCGGCTTTACGCGCAAACAGCAATTTACTCTCGATGAAAAATAATAGCTGAATTTCTATTTTCGTCTCGCGTATAATTTTCCTATATCCACGATATGCCGCTTAGCTCCTCCGGGATCCTTAAAAAAGGCGCCGAAGAAAGTACGCTTGCGCAGCTTCGGAAATAATTGCCCGGCGACGTATACATTTTGAGGCCGCGCGCATGTATAATTTGCGCGCGCGCGCGCGCGCAATTAGCCACGCGCTTATCTCTCTCGTCCTGCCAGCTACTCCTCGGGCTGAGAAAACGTAACCGGGATTTTCTATTCCTAGGATAGCCGGCTCTCCTGCAGCTTGCTATTAATAGAACCTGAGCTAGAGAGAGATGTGTTTTTGCTGCTCTCGCAGTCCCGCCGGCAGCTTCCGTCTTTTCCTCGGCGCGAGCGATCGGGAACGAGATCCGGCGCGCGCGCGTGGCGCCAAGAAAGTGAGTTGCAAGCGCGCCAGCAGCACGCATCGCTCGCGTGAAAGTCGTTAGCGTTTTACGAAAGTCTGAAGATATGCGCCGCCTAGTGCACCGGGCTGGATGGCTACCTGTGCAGCGATGGCGACGCTGCGTGGTGAATTTTAGATGGGGTGATTAGTGGGTGCATCGATGTTGGAGTGCGAGATTTTTTACGGATGAAAGTGTAGTTGGGTGGGGTGTGATGGGATTATTGTTTTTTTCCGCGTTTGAAAAGTGTAGAACGCCTTATCTTATTGAGAGAAAATGCAAATTGATCTTGTAATATTATAGATAAAAGGTCGTTTAACAATGGGCTTCTGGGAAATTGACGAGCAAACAAGCGCAGTCCACATCCTGACATTAAATTTCTTGTTTATTTGCAGACTTATAAAAAAACAATTAATCTTTTTTAATCAAGCATAATAAAATGCCTTTATCGGCGTACGCACGCATGCCTGACGTAATATAAGCGTCTGAAAAATTTATGTTAAAAGCGATTAAATTTTGTAATTTCTATTATACAATCTCGGCGATTGTTTTACCTAGAAACTAATAATTGCCGGAAAAACACTTTTTTTATATGCCCATTTTCAGGATAATTTTATTTTTAAACCTCACTCAGATTGTAAAATTCCGTCACTCGCTCACTTTTTTCAAGAAACAAAATCCTTAAGGTATTACATTTCAACCCGCGAACGAGCGTTTCAATTTTCTTAAATTGTATTTACGGAAAAGCAAATCGAGCGTAAATAATGCATCCTGTATCCTTCATCGTCTCAATGCTTTCTGCATTCTGCGATCTCTCAACATTCTAAAAAATAACAAGAAAAAACGCCAGACCGCCCACTGCACCTCCATCTCAAAATCGCAAATCACTCCCCTAAAAAAAAACCCTCCTATCAAAACTCAACCCTACCACCCTCGTAAACATTTAATCACCCCATCCGAGAAATCCCCAGAAGAAGAGCCGTCATTATATCCCAAGCCGAAGGTTTTCGGCGCATTGTTTGCACACTGTAAAATCCAGCTCGGCCACATATCTCGTTTACGACTTTGGCGCGAGGTCGCGCGCCAAAAGCGAAAGAAAAAAAAACGTCGCGCGCCGATTTTAACGAGGAAAACGAACGCGCGCGTGTATAATAAGCCGTCGAAAAGTCAGCGCGCGACAAGTCAACGTCTTTGCCCCGCGCGCGGCCGTAAAACAGCTCTCTGACATGCAGCGCTTTCCTTTTGTCGTGGGTGACGCTGTTACAAGCGTCTGTGTGTGTATTGGTTATCGGTTGGGTAGAGACTGCGTATACTTATTACAAGTTGAAGAACGAGTGCGCTTTTTGTTTATGCTAAGGAAGCAGCTGACCTTCGGCTGGGTGGATTTTTTTGGGTTTGGTTGTGGCGTGGGGATTAATTTTTGATATTAGCGAGTGGTTATCAAGAAGAAAGTTGGAATGTTTCGCGGATGAAATACGTGGAATTCGATCTAATTATTCTGATACGAGCGTTGAGTAATTAACATAGCTAATGCTTGATCGAAGCACTTATGGCAGTGAAAAATTATTGCTCGAAGAATTTTGTTCCCGCCGGCACTTCCAGCACGAGTTCGCTTCTGAATTCGATTAGTTTGCGGTTATGATTCAGTGATTGATCGAATTCTTAAGCAATCGTGAACCGTTTGCACAGATGTTTGTTTACCTTTACGATGTGTAAAGAGCTGGCTGCATAGAGAAGTAGCCGCTCGTTTATAATTCGAGACTACCGTAAGCTGGAATATGAATTTATTTTATGATTTATAGCAGGCGACGCGAGTTCAGTTTCTTCTGCCGATCGGATGCAAAGCTGGCTTTTGTTGTAATTTATGTTTACCTAGTTGTCTTCGAGTCTGCTTGCACTTACTATTTTTATGGAAACTGTTGAAGTAATTTATTATTTCTAACTTTTAACGCGCATTAATTAAATCAACAGAAGCTTTATTGAATAATCGCTGAAATAACAAAATTGCGCTATAAACAAACTTTCGTGCAGGCATGTAAAATATTTAAATCGTGAATCATTAAATTCACCTGTGCACACAGTGATATCACTTCTATTCCCCGGCCATTTTTCAACATCAATGCAGTTTCGACTCCGTGAAGGAAAAAAAATTATAACTCAAATTGTGATTGAAAGCGAAAACAATTCATTTATAAAGTCTTTCGTAAGTTTGGGGAACTGTAGCCGGAATATCTTCTGCATATGATTAAGCAACTGTGAAGAACAGTTTTTAAATTCCGTATAATGTCAAGATAGAGATCTATTATTTTGTCGATCATTATCTCTCGCTTATTTGAGTCTGTGGAATTTTCTCAATAATGACTTGTAGAAGCGTTTAATTTTTGTGTAAATATCACGATTATTGAAAACTGTAGTTTCTGATAAGCAATTTGGAAACTTTTGTGCTCGCCCGAAAACAAACCCTAATTAAATAAAATTAAAATTTACGTTTTAAAAACTGAATACTCCTTTATAATTTAATAACAAAACTAAACAAATATGAATAATTAATAAAGTAAGATCTGACATTGAAATCCTTCATAGCGTATCCCCTTATATGATAAACGTGAGAACATTCATTCCCGTCGAACAAAACAATCAGCGCTGATTTACTTAGCCGCTGAAAAGAAGCTCTTTAACAATAAATATTTTCTCCTCGACAAACTCCCGATAAAGAAAACCAACAGAGACAAAGTAGCAGCCTGCCACTCATAATTCAGCCCAGAAAATAAGTACAATTTACGTAACTCAAAACACCCCGAGCCGTCTTATTTCCAAACAATCATTTCGTTACAGATGTATACACACGCGCATCCTAAATAAATCAAAGCTGCGAGCGCCGCCGGCTTAGCTCCGAGGAATGCACCTGTACACTCTCCTCTCAATAAAAAAAAACCCATCGCGATTTATCCTTCGACTTAAAATCCCCGCCTCAATCCCTCCAATCTCCTCGGCTCAAAAAGCTCATATCTAATTGAAATTGGCAGCGTCGGGCATCCTTCGGAAAAAAGCAGCCGGCTCTTCTCGATCTTTCCGATATACGCCCAAACGAGCTATTATTCCGCTTACGTTCGACACTCGGCATCAAGGATCCTCGCTCCCGCATGCGAAAATCGCGCCGTCAAGGCCTATCCACATTGCGCGCTCGGTTCGCGCGCCGAGCTTAGAGGTGTCTCTCTCTCTCTCGCGCGAGCTCGAAAGTTACGAATCGCGGCGCGCGCTCGTTGCACAACGCGTACATACACTCGCGGCGAGTGTTGCGATACAAGCGCGAGACTCTTTTTTTTTTGTTATTTGTATATATTTTTCGCGCGCGAGGCTGACGAGTTTTGTGAGCGAGAGGTGCTCCGATGGGTAGGGAGCCTTGGGTGAGTGTATGGTTTGTTTTGGAGTGAGGCGGTTATCGGCGAGCGTGCAGTTATCGCGCCCGGCGAGCGATTATCGGTGTGTATGCAAATTCGAGAGTGAAGCTCGGGCTTTGAGAGCTGACTAATGGTGTTGCTGGTATTTAGTGTGAATTTTCCGGGATATTGTTGGAATGGTGGACGGAAGTCGTGGAAGGAAAAATGATTGCGAGGGTTTTGGTTATTGTTTGCAGAAGGCAAACGGATACCAACGTTGCAGCCATAAACACACTTGTAGAGATCGTAAAACCTCTGCGGAATATCATGCGGATATCTCACTGCGATCGGCAAACAAACGAAAGAACCGAAACTCCGAAAGAAGCCACAATATATATAACCCCGGCGAGTGCAGATTATCCATAAACGATACATCACAGGCCGAGCGCGCTCACAGAAAATCCCCACATAAACCCACTCTCTCAGCCGATCTCAGCCGCTCATATTCCTTAGCTGCAAACTGGTTCTCCATCCGCGCACACAAAGCGGACCGATGTGTCTGTATAACCAAGGACTCGACGTGTCGCCGACGTCGACGTCCCCGCGCGCTCTCTCCGGGACCTTGACTTTTTTCTCCGTCTTTCTCGCGAGCGCGCGCGAGAGGAAAGATACTTAAGCGAGCGAGCGATGCAGAGGTGTACGGATAAAAAGGAGCGCGAGCGTTACGTCAATGCGCGAGCGCGCGCCGACTGGTTCGTGCGCGTTTATGCGCGAATATCGGCTGTCTGAGAGAGCGAGGTAACTGCGCTCTCCGAAATAGTTGCTCGCGCGTGCGTATTTATTATCCCGTTACGCTGGCGATTCGGCCGATCTATAGGTACAGCTAGCACCGGAGAGCTGTCGCAGGAAGAGAGCTAGAGCTGTATGGGTGCGCGACAGCGAGCGCGCACTCACACACGGATCCGTCTTTTGTGCGGGCTGCCGACCTACTTCGCGTGCTACACTTGTGCGGCTGGTTTTGAGAAAAATCTAAATAACGTTTAAGCGCAGGTGGATTGGCGGGTGGATGAAAATCGGTTACTCACTTTATGAGGATCCTCCAGAAGCAGCCGAACGCCGAGCCGTTCGGCACCTCGCTCGCGTACGATATCGTCATCCTGGCTGGCTGCCCGCCGCCGAAATCCTCGCACTCTCTCTTCTCTTGCTTGAATGCTCTCTCGTGTGTGTGAAATCACGCGCGGACCTGCCTCTCTCTCTCTCTCTGCACAAGGGTTAACGGCCGACTGAGAGACTGTCACATCGACGATGTCACTCTCTCGTGTCTATAGGGAGCCGATCTCTGCTCCTCTCCGGGTAAGCTAGCAGCAGCAGCAGCAGCGGGGGAAGGAACGCGCGCGCGAGCTCGCGGCCACCAGCTGCCTGACTGACACTACTGGCCGCGGCGCTCAGAGAAATGCTGCGCGCTGCGGGAGAGCGAGCGAGCGCTGAGAGAGGGGCGAGAGAGCGAGCAGCGCTAGGAGAGAAGGCGCGAGCGCCTGGCGACGGGCCCAGCGCAGCGGAGGCTCAGCCAGCAGCAGCAGCCCCTCCCAGGATCGTAGGTACGAGCGGCTGGGGCCCCCCCGAAAATCGATGGTTTTTGTTTGTGGCTGGTGATGGGTGGGTTGGGATTGGGAGGTGATGAGATCGAGTGCGCGGGTGAGTATAGTGGATGGTGAGAATGGAAACTGGGTACTTGTTGAGTCTAGAGGATAGAGGGATAGGCAATGGAAGTTTGAGAAGGTTTGAGATCTGGTTGAAGAATTTTAGATTTCCTGCTTTTTATACGTGCATAATTATAAGTATAAATTACCATCATTTTTTCATTTTTTATCCTGAATAACGGTAAGATTTGTTTGTAATCAGAAGTTATTAGATGGATACATTTTTGCATTTTTAAGCTTATAAATATTAATAGAATTACATCAAACTTCCAGTAAAATATAGATATGTCATAAAAAATACTTTTCTTAGAAGGATGATGATGTCTGTAAAACAAAGATAGTAATTTCATCAAAATTACCAATAATGCAATCTTGTCATGAAATAATATGAAATTTAAACAATTATAAAGTTAATGATATACAATAAACACTGCATATATTTAAAATTTTTTAACAAATTATCTATAATGAATCAAGTTTTATTTATATTTATTGGAATATAAATATAACTCCTCCTTCAAGACGTTACATTTTAATTTTTTTCAAAATAAGGAAAGATTCTAATGACGCAACCAAACCAGTTCATCTCTTCGCAGAAAAGTCACCAATTTACACTTATTTTCACAGCCATGACTAACCCAATGTATAACCAAGGATTAACCAAAATCACGGCTGTCTATACATTGATAAGACCCAACACTCCGTCAAGATCAAAATCACAATAAAAAATTAGAATAGTCCGCAACAAAACGACCTGACACACATCTTTAGACGAAGCCGACCATTAAACCAGCAAAAGTCAATTCAAACCGGCAGATAAGAAAGGACATTACACTTTCTCGGCCGCCTCACTCATGGCCCGGCGAACGAGCCAATTCTTTTCGCATTTATTACTTCATAATAGACGCGCTCGAGTCAAGGCTTAGACGTTATCACACGCGGAGTGTGTTTGTAAGAATGGATGGGAAAAGTTTCATTTAAGTGATTCTTTTCGGTGCGTCTGCATTGTGCTTTCGAAGGTCAGTGATCTGATGAGCTTGAATTCGCCGCTTTGGCGATGGTTTTATCTTTGTGATGTATTGTGAACATGGTTTCACTTTCTAAACTGTTTTGTAAAGAATGGCTTTTTTTGTTCAGTTGAATGTTTTCTACCCTGAATTAAGCTTATAGTTTATTTTGTTGTAACGTGTATTTTGAATGAAAACGATAAAGTTCGTTTTATTATTTAAATGCTTAATTTAGTATGTAGAGATAAATAACTAGCCGTTATGAGTTTTTACTATCGCGATAAGAAGTGTAAATAAATAAGAAGTTAATATTTAATATATGCGCTTTTAGCTGAAGAATTATCGGGAAACACTTTTCTAGAATATTTCAGAAATGCATAAACACCTCGACAAAATAATAATTCGAAGAAAAAAAAGGGAATAGAAGAAAAAATACGAGTCTTTTAATATTTTTTTTTTCAAAGAGTAAATTATTGTCTGGCCGAAAATTTGAATAAGTCGCAGTTTGTTTTTTACCGAGCGAGTCACTCATGTCCAGCTGATATGCTGTCACACAAAATATACATTTCCTTGAAAAGAAAGAAAATTCAAACGCTGTACATAAATTAACGAAGAACAGTACTGCAAAGTGCAGCGAGAAAATATTTACAATTATTTGTAGCAACACAAAGTCGATAAGAAAACGTGTGAGTCATCGGCAAAAATTAAATGAATTTTAAAATTTAAAAATAATTACACTCGATTACAGCATCCAAATGTAATTCTAAAAGTTTTAAAATAAAATTTACGGTGCAATTTAAACGTATTTATCCACCCATAATTATTTACCGTATCATTAACAAAATAATAACGACTACTCTAAAAGAAAAAAAAGTCCCAACCCAGCCACAACAGCATCACCAGCTTGCCAAGCGCCAGCGTAATTTTCTTCAAAGGAAATTTCGAGATCTGCAGCTCTCGAGCTTTTATCAGCTCGCACCTAGCTATGCATCTCGCGGCTTGCCAACGAGACCGCAGCGGCGTCGACTCCGCTTCAATTATAAAAGCCTACGTATATACACCCATAGCGACACCTGCGGACCGATTTTCCAAGCTTCGGCTCACCTTGCCGCGGCCTAGCCTCCGGCAAAAAATCCCTCTCTCTCTTTTACTCTCACACACACACGCACACTCAACAGCGTCCTTCTCACCATTCACCGGCCATCTTTTATAAACATCCTCGCTCGCTCGCGCGGCTATTTGCAATTTATAACCACGGAGAGAAGGAATGTCCAGCGTCCCCGTGCGCTCACCTTTTATAGGATTTCAATCGAGCCGCCGAGCCACCAGCGCTTCCGGGGGTGCACAGAGAGCCAAAGCGCGCGCTCCTTCCGCGATATAAACATGCGAATATTTCGCGAGAGCGAGTGAAAAACTGGTTTTGTTTTCTCGCTGCGTGCGTTGGCCGCAAACGCTTCCGCCTTTTTCAGCCCGCATACATATACGCGAAGCGAAAATTCGCACGCGCGGAATATAAATTTTGGCGTTTTATTTTTGTAAAGCGGAGAGTCCATTGTTCCCTCAGCCGGCGAGCTTTATCTCTGCGGGTGTACGAGAGAACCTGTTTCTCGCGGCTTGATAACGCGAACCTCACCGGGCTGGCATGTTTATGGGCTGTTCGGATGGCTCAGCGTGGCGCAAGACTTTGCTGCACGTTCGCGCCCAACTTTTGCGAGAATGTCTATACTGGGGATACATTAGCATCCGAATTTTTTTCGACTGTTTAGACATTATCCTTGCGTAAGCGGATTCCTGGGATTGTGGTGGAGACGAGTTTTATGGATTCTGGATAGGCGATGTGGTTGAAGTTTATAAGCAAGGTCCTTTGATCCTTCGGAAAATTTCTGACAAAAGCTGCGTCACTGTTACGTCGGTTAATCGGAATCACTTGTGCAAACATTTGCGCGCTATTCTAGAGAAATACAGGGCGATGGATTTATAAAAACGTTTCACGGTATGGGAATGAAAGCTAAATGAATTTCTTTTATTTCGATTCGTATGCTAATAAACGTAACGTAGTTGGTTTTGATCTGCTTCACGATTCGACGTTATCAATAAGATCAAAAACACAGCTTTTTTGCACCGAGCGTGAAAATTACAGAAATTACTTAATTCGTTATATAAGTTAAGATAAACCACTAAAATGAAAAAAACGAGAAGAAACAATGAATATTTGATCAATTCTAATACTAACAATAACTTTAATAGAATAACGTAAATCAAAAAACATCAAACAG